>JAMKCH010082499.1:0-101333 GCA_023653785.1 Ophioderma brevispina | reverse complement strand
CCTATTTTCAGATTTGTTCAGAATAGCATATTACAAAAACGTTAAACCTTCAGGAGAAGGCATATGCCCAATTTGTCTAACTTGATATGTTGGTAATGGTAGATTACAAGTATTGTGTGTGTTGTTTGCCAGCACCAAATTTGAATATTAAAGCCAATATTAGCACATTTTTTTTAAAGAGCGCCCCCCAATTTTTAAAAAAAATTAAGATTTTTTTCCACGGTTGCTTTGGTAATGGCTTGGTAAACTATACCGGTGAATGGTTTAAGCTCGAAAAGTCTAGGTCACAACGAAGGAATTTTGGTGAATTAGAAAATTATTATCGGGGATCCCCCGATAATAATTCAACGCTGCTGGAAACGCTCCAATGTGAAATGCCGGCGACATAGCGCCATGTACGTGTCTACGCTCGTCCATTGTTGTTTTATTGGTTCAGGCAAGTCACACTAGAGGTATTTTCTCGAGGTGGTGGCACTATTTCATAATGGACGTACATAAACGTTCGCATTCCAGCCTGCCGTTAAGTCCATCTGGAATTCCAATGCTAATTACAAATCGCTTATTTATGATAAATACGCTGTCTTAGCATTCTCGTTCGAGGTATTAGTTTCCTAGACCATACCAAGTAACTGTGCCAACTTCACTGTTGAAAAAAAGTGGGGGCGCTCTTAACAAAATGTGCCATTATTGCTGTAGTGCCTTCACAGATAGCACGCATATATGGCCCAAACAATGGTTACCCCCTCGGTAATGTGGACATCGGCATCACGTGGCTAAGGTATATTGGGCCACTATTGGTTTTCCATTGGCCATGTGATATCGGCTTCATATCGCATCCTTTAATGGTCTAATATTTGGCATCATATTGGCAATCGACCAACAGCCAAAATAGAGCCAATTATTGCGAGAAACGTTTGGCCCCACAATATTGGCTTAAGGCTAATGTTGCCTTTTTTTTTTTTCCCTAAAATAGCAGGGTGATTTTGAAAATCAATAAAAACATCCGAAAACCCTTAAAATCTCTCAAGGACGCTTGTTTTGATCCTGAAACACAATATTTCAAAAATATTTATACTATATAATACCATTTCACAATAAAAAAAACATTTGACTATGCTCCAACTTATTAATTAATTTATTTAAATAAAGCAGGGTTGCATAACTATATTTATTTTGACAATAAACACTATTGATATATTCCCATATTGAGTTCAATATCTTTAACAAGAATTGGCCCAATATTGTGCCAACATTGGCCCAGCCCAATGTTGGTCCAATGTTGGGCCGTTTAGCCAATAAGGTGGACCGATAACAGTAGCCAATACTGGTCCGAGATTGATAAATATTGGTGCCTAGATGGTCCAATATCGCCATGTTTATTTGCATATTTGTTCTGATTGGCTTATAACCAAAGGTGGCCCATAAAACCTACAACATTATATTCACTGAATCTCTGAATTATCAGGAGCACGAGCTGAGCAACTTGCAAAATGTGACCTGCTCCCACGAAACCACCAACCCGGATAAAGTCCGAAAATTTTTCATTTTTGAGATATGTGTCGATTTGAAATGCTGAGACAACCATCTTTTAAAATGATGTATAACATTGTAACATGCACCTCCTTTTTTGTTCCATCAAAATTCAATATCTGCCTTGAAATTCTTTGTTGTCTATTTCTATAATTGATTTTACACAATTTATTGATCTTCTTTCTCCTAAGATCGGGTGTCTTGTGTTCTGTTTTTGTGGGAGGCAGTCCCAAATTCTAGTTTTGTAAGTTGTTTTTTGTAAGGAATTTGATTTCCAACAAATTGAAATAATTTGATGTGGGCCATCTTGCAAAGAGGATAATCTAGATTGACAATAAAGTGCCAAACCCAAAACTGATATGTGGATGCGAAAGCTTTCTCCAATGTGCTTTGGAAACACCGGAGTCTCCATATGAATTTAAATCATAAATAGCTTGTGCCTCTCTAATGTCTACACTTAGCTTTAAATACTCTTGTTATTAAAGTCAATCAGAGCACATTTTTTTGTTTGAGGGTGCCCCCAATTTTTCATAAATTGGAGAGTTTTTACACGTTTTGCATTGGTGACAACTACTGGCTAGTAAAGCTATACCTGTGAATGGTTAAGCTCGAAAATGTCCTATGTGTCACAACGAAACATTTTGTACGAAATAATTATGAATAATTCACCGGCTGCTGGAACGCCTTCCAATGTGAAATACCGGATAGCGCATACGTGTCTACGCCATCCATTAGTTGAACTTGTTATTACTATTCTGGGGCAAGGTCAGTAGGGGTTATTTTCTCGAGATGGTACTTATTTCATCATGGAATCATAAACGTAAAACAAAGCATTTCCAGCGCTGAACCTTAAGTCCAAACTGGGACCCCAATTCTAATTACAAATCGCCGTATTTTTGTGATAAAAAATACGCATTTTTAGCATTCCCTCGTTTCGAGGTATAGTTTCCTAGACATACCAACGTAACTGTGGCAAAAATATCAAATTTTTGAAAATTGGGGGCTCTGTTTCAAAAAAAACGTTGCATTATTGCTTTAACTGTAATCATAGTGAACAGCTCAATATTGTTTGTTTATCCGCAAAAAGTACATTCAAAGGGTTGAAGATTTACATGTTTATTGTAGGTCATATGTTTTAGAATGTCTTTAACTACCAGATGTATTGGCATTTTAACATATTCTTCTGAACAAATGCATATTTTAAAAGGTGGGGTTACCCGATCATGGTCATAATAAGATGTTTACAACAACCCTCCTGGCAGGCGTATACACTTTTGTTTAAATTTTAAACAACCGATTTTACTATGGTCCATAATTCACCGGTTAAAAATAAACAACTTGTTTAAAAATTAACAAGCATGTTTTAAACATTAAACAACTTGTTTAAAATTCCAAACTCAGTTGTTTAAATTTTTAAACAAGGATGGACATGATCATGGTGAACACCATTTGGTTAAAGATTGCGAGTTTGTTTAAAAAATTTTTGTCAAAATTTATACACCTTGTTTATATTTTTCCTTTCTCTTAGCATCGAAATGTTCAGCTTCCAATCCACTTTGCAAAGATATGAACAAAAAATGTTGTTTTAATGCACCTGCAATGTGGCATTATCGCTTCTTTATTATCAAAACCGCAAAGTTCGGTTCCCACGCATGACTTGAGGTAAGTGTACACGTGCCAGGCTCGACTCATATCAAGTGCAGAACACGATAGCCCCTTTTAAGACAAAATTTTATAACAACAAATGACCAATGTTGTTTTAAAACTTAAATAACAGCACTTTAAATAACCCTCTTTTTAACAGCAAAATTTAAAACTGTTCTAACAGGACACACTTCTGTAACAAAGATTGATATTAAATTGGTCAGCTGTTTGGATAGTAGCAGCAAAAAAGTTTAACCAAATTGTATGGATACTAATAGCTGTGTAATAAACTACAAAAGACAATCTTTAACAATATAAAGCCAGAGTATATCTCACAATATACCTTTTGTTGGTAGTTGAGATTGTTGTCTAATTAATCAGCCCAATACAAAATAGTTTATTGTTTACATATGAAGTTTTTTAATGCTATTATACAAATTGAACTGCCCATGGAAGGGACATCGTATACAAAATTGACTGCTTTGAGGGGCCATGGTTGAAACTATATGCCCAAGGTGATCTCAGAAACATCCTAATTCCCCGAGTCGTAAGCCCAGGGGGCATAGTATGGTTTCGAGATCAACCAGAGGCCTATAGGTCAACCATGGTCCCGAATGAAAAGCAGTTAACTTTTGGGTTTTTAATATCCCGAATATATCGATTCTTGTCATCTGATTGGTTACAAGAACATTCTAAGCCCAATTCCTTTAACATAGCCTAATATGTGTAGGCCATAGTTTAATTAACAACAATTTCGTGTAACTTACCGATAGTTCTCCAGGATCCACTTCTAAGTGTTCCCATTAACATCCAAAATTAGAAACAGCAAAACGCGAACATTAACAATTAAATTCCCCAAAAGTCCACTTCTGCATATCCATGTCAACATTTTTAAAAGCTGCATCATGTCTCGTAAGTTCTTCCTACCACGATTGCAAATACAAAGCGTTATTCCATGGAACCCCTTGTCCTGTAGACCTTGTGGATCTTCAAATCCAGGACCTCTTGAATTAAGGCCATGTCTTCTGTCGATATGGGATTTTTGGTCCTTTTACAACACCCTACAAGCCTTACCAGTTGCTGGTTCAGGGTTGCTGAGAAACATTTGAAAACTCGTGAAGTTGCAAAATCTTCATGACCTTTGATATCAACTTCCTTGTGTTGGAGGAAGTCACGTTGGAGTCCAAAACGTCGCCATCATTGACTTTTGCTATACAAAAAAAGTTTCCATTGTTTTTTTCCTTCTGTTCGCAAGATGCGAGCAATTCATCCGAAATCCGAATTCCGCAACCTTTCCACGGCCTGCATATTGTCTTCACCGGCTGTCAAATAATCCTCGAATATCTTTCACGGCGTATTTTACCTGCCGTTTGGTAGTTAGCACTAACATCTGCGTCTATGAATTCAGTTAGAGACCTTCGTCGTCTACAAGCTCTAGCTTGTCTGTGATTCAGGTGCTGAGGAGATATAAGGGATGGTGTGGGGGGTAAGGTGGGGGGAAAGGGGGTGTGGCTGGGGGGTTGTGGGTTGGAGGGGGTGGATTGGGGGGGGGTGCATAATTGTGTAGTGGGGTGGGGGTTGGGTCCCTTTCTTTGCCCTTGTTCGGTGGTTGTTTTGTACCGATTCTGGACCCAACTGTGTGGTAGATGTGAAACAAAAGAGTCCCAAAGCGATTCGTCTGCTTCAACCCACAGAATGTGACCCGGCGGTTGTGGGCCTGTTAATCTCTCAACCAGCTTCAATATTTACACTCGTAATAACGGATGTATAGTCCATACGGATCCTCTAGGCGGGGAATAGGTGTCCGGGGCAAGTTTCATGATTAATGCCCTCCTCTGCCCAGGCATAGTTCATTTTTGTTTCAATTCTTGAAGCTAGTGAATTTGATGCCTCCAGCTTTTAACCACCAGATTACAGGAATCTAATCGAGGAAGGTCTATAATCTAAATCTATTGACCGAGGTGATTCGAGCCATACTTATTTGGTCCCCAAGCGAGCTGAGTGAAAATAGTACGGTCTCGAGATCACCAAGGTCCATGATTTGACTATGTCCCGAATAAGGGCAGTTATATAGAGTTCATCAAAAAAAAACGATCTTTTAGGTGCTGGGGTGGGTGGGCGGGGTTTGGATGTCGGGGGAAAATGATAATGTACCATTCTCTCTCTTTTATTAAAGTCGATAGCTGCTCTGTGACAATAAGTTTATTTGTATCCTATAATATGTTCACAAGGTCATGTGACCATGTCTTGTATCACACAGCAGCTCTATCTCCTAATCGTTTCTTATATGGGTTCTTCTGTTATCATGGGGTTTGATTTGAGATATAGCGGATACAGGACGAGTAGCTTGGTATTGAGGGTGCCTTGATGCATGCCTAATAACCACCCGTGATTTTCGGAATGTGAATTGAAACGTAAAATAAATTAATCTCCTCCTTGTTTTGTGTAAGCTCCCTAGCTTACTAACTCCATGCATTTCCGTTTCGAATGAGAACCATCCTGTCTTGACCATTGGAACAATCTAGTCACGGTTTGGATAGTCACTTTGTGATGAAATCTACATAAATATTTGTTTTTTATATACCTCCATAGATAGAATCCTTATTCAGCTGCAGTAATGAGACTACAGCTCGGGCAGAAAATTACTATACCCGTCAAAGTTCTAGTAAGCCAGTCCAAATAATTACTATACCGGTGCAGAAAGTTACTATAATACAGGCCAAAAAAGGTTACTATAACCGGGCAAAAATGTACTCTACATGTTGTTTATGCGAAAATAGTGAAACTATACCATATCTTGTGACGTTCATTTAAACCAATCAGATGACAATGATCTATCTATGAGGGTATCGGTAAGTTAGTATATTTTCCTAGGTGAGGCCAAACAACTTATAATGTCTTAGGCCTTTCCTGTGACAACCCACGTTAAGTTTTCAGTTGGTTTTGCAAAGAGAAAATGAAACCAGATGCCTGTGAATTTAATTACAAGGTGTGTTTTTTAGCAAAGACCTCAGTCACGACGAAGTTAAATGGAAAGTGTTTATTGGATCACGGTGACCTATAGCAATTTTTCTTTCAATTGGCCACTGTATGGATTATCACTTGTTATGACTCCTAAGCTTGGAGGAAGTTTGTACAATGTTACTCTATTGGCAGTCTGAGCATATTTTTGATTGGTTTATTTGGAAGGCAATGTGATGTAATAGCAAATCAGAGATACTGTAGAATGGTGGTATGGTTGCTACAGGGGAGATAGAGAAGCCCTAAATTTTGATTGGTTACGTCAGAGGGCTAATCCTCGTGTTTGTGTCCCTGTAAGGAGCCAATCAGATAGATTTGTGTCATAGGTGTATCTGTGCCAGGTTTTAAACCTTCCAAACTTGGCAGGCGAATATAGTTTTGCACAGCAACATTTGCATTTGTTAAAACATGGTCAGAATTATCGTTTTTTTTTTTTTACTTATCGTTTAGAATTAGCGATAAAAATGCATTGGGAAAGAGTCGCAAACAAGCTAGTCCTTAGGTCATGGTTTTTGAAATGAACTTTGCATGTGAAGGGTCATTTGGGGAACCATCGTCAAAATCAACTGATTAAGACCTATAGTGATCCACACCAGTGATTTATCCAAAATATGGAAAATATTTGAAATTAACATGGAATATTTCAAAAGTGAAGGATAAGTCTCTTATTCCTCATAGTTGATCTTTTCCAACCAACGAAGAATTAAAGAAAAGGACTCAAAACGGCAGTGTTCGTCAGGAGAAACACTCGGGTTTTCCATTCATTTGCGTGTTGTAGTAGTGTCCGTATGGACAGTATTGACTACAATTTTTGATTTTTCCCTTAATTAGGTTCTTTTGGTCCTATCAGATTTTTTCGATGTTTTCTGAATTATACAATCACTGATTGGTGGGCCTTTCAGTGTTATACCTATACCAGGGGGGAATCAGTGAGTTTCAACCGAGCTTCATTAAATATAGCAACTCCCCATATAAATAAAAATGTTACAGTAATAATACATGGGAATGCAAACCACAACCAATTTTGGTGTTTTGATGTGGGCTGGTCATGTTGTGTTACAGCACCTTTACGCCTCGTCTGTTATTAATAGAAGTGTTAAACAAGAAAGTCTTTAAAAAGACACCATCGCTTAGCGAGATTTTAGTACTTCATATGTTAGTAGTAATACTCAGAGATCATAGGAAAACCCCTTGTATATTAGAATAATATTAACAATGGGTGCAGTATAGATTTCTAGCATCAAACCATACCCATGCATCAACCTTTAAAGTGCAACGAAGATTTTCACATATGGGTGTCCCTAAAAAACTTGAAAGTACAATTTTGCTCTGGTGTAAAGCCGTCAATAAAAATATCCCCATCTGAAAGGATTAGCTGCAAAATGTTTCTTCTTGGTACAAAATTGTGAAATTTCTAATTTCGTTATAGGAGCAAATACGAATTCGCCTAGTGTTTTACATTGAAATATGAAGCAAATTCAAATCAACCTTTTCTCTCTTTAGGCATTCTGTAGCTAAAACTAGGTAAGAAATCTATGGTGTCAATTTAGTAAATGAAAGTCTATTATGACACCTATTTTGGTTACCGTCAAAATCTCTGCGTTGCCTCCTGAATTTTGAAATACCATGGTTTGGAAACACCGGCCTTTATACAGCCATATCCATTACATAGTTAGTTCCCCTGTGATCAAATATATTCTAAATAGTGTAACCACAGTACCATTGCCCGAGATTATCAAAATTTTACTTACAGGAAGGCGGTAAGTTCAAAACAATGCTTGACACTATAGGCCTGAAGTATCAACTCCTGTGCACAGTTCTGAGGTGTGTGTATAATAAATATATACCTATAATACACAAGATCAGTTCTCAGGTAATGTGCATGTACAAGTCCAACCCACTGAACTGTGCCCTTGGGTTTGGAGTGGAGCAGATGTAGTCGGATCTGATGTGTGCGGTGACTGGGGCATTGTACACATATGGTACTCTCAAAACCAGGGGTCATATCATCCATTACGTGTCAATTATAACGTAGGAAGTTAGGTGCCACTGTGATGGTTTTGCTATCATCCAATCAAAGTTTTGTTGTTCGTAAGCTGCTTATGAAATGGTAGTCAGAATTCCGTAGTAGGCATATACCATGGAATCCTTAATTCTTAAAATAATTGAATCCAGAGGACTTTGCACTTTGCTACATGAGACAACCACTCAACTCTGTGCATGATGACTGTGTATTTCTGCCAATCATTGCTGGCTACACATGGGGGCTCGAATGTTAACTTGGTCAATGTATTTGCTTTTATCTATTCCTGATGTTATACCAATCGTCGAGGAAAAATAAGTAAACCTTTTGTCAGTAGATGTTTTGAGGTTTTCACTCCAATTTTTGGGTGTGATAATTAAAGTATTGCGTGATCACCATCTCAATTTTGGTGATTTCTTGGCCGCCACTGGGGGGGCCTGACAGAATCTACCAGGTCAAGGTGGTGAAAGGGTTATAGCAAAGGCGGGGGTTGTTCAATTGCACAAAATATTGGGAAGTCAACGACTCAGACTCTCAGACCAAGATCCCTCAAGAGGCGGTTAGGTTCCGCAGAGATGTAACTAGATCTTCATAAATCTGTAGCTGAAGTAAAGAAGGACATGAGGTAGGGTGGGAGGTTGGGTTACTGGGTGGCAGGTTAGGGAGGCAAAAGAGAGAGCCAGGGGCGCGTCGGGTCGTCAGTGTTGTGGGAAGGGGCACCCTTGGCCGTGGGGTGGCTGAGGGGGGTGTGCTGAGGTCGCACATTTTGCTACAAATATGAATCCATATCCCCCAGTCATCCATTGGTGGGTAGGGTTGGAACGCAGTCATTTACAATCTCTTTCCCGACTGTGTCCTTGCTCTCTTTGGCTGGTCTGCTCTGGGCGATGTGCCGCATGGCCGAGGTGGTCTGGTCCTCAGGGGGGGGTGTGGGGGAGTGGGAAGGTGGGGTTGGGGGGTGTTGGAGGAATGCTAGTTGTTCCATGGTTGGGTCCCGGTGTGTGTGGGGGGGGGGAGTTGTGGGTGGTGAGGAACGGGAGGGGTGATGGGGGGGTAGGGTGGTGATAGATTGGGGGGTAGGGGGGTGGGGAGGTGGTGGTGGAGGGGGAACGGGGGGTGGGGGTGTGGTAACGGGAGGGGGGGGGGGATGGGTGTAGGTTGGGGGGGGGGTGTGGGGGGGGGGCGGTTGGGGGGGGGCCGGGGGGAGGGGGGGGGGTTGGTTGGGGGGGCAGAGGGGGGTGGGTGGGTGTCCAAACATTCCAATGTAATAGCTGCCTTACAGGCAATTGGGCATTTGCCACTTTTCTTTTTGTGGACCAACAGGAAGTGGTACCGGGGTGTCAATGTATTGAATGAATAGATGGTTGTGCTGTTAACGTTGCTCATATATTTAACCCCATGGGGCCCACCAGGGTAGAAGAAAGAGATGGGCGAGAATTGTTTTTATTTTTGAATGCAAAAATGGTCCCGAATCGTATCTTTTCATTTTCCCTGAACTATAATTCATGAGGATTTTTGATGGAGAAAATGCAGTAAAATGATCAAGAAAGCCGGGGGGTTGTCCCTTAGGCCGTTTTTGTGTTTCTAAAACGTTTTTTATACTTCTGCCATGTTTGGTGAGAGGGGACGAGTTTAAGGCATTGTCAGTCGAAAATCTAATCGTAAAAATCATCAACAATCAGGGTGAGGTGTTTTGCAATTTTTACGGGTGCAGGATAGGGGGCTGTAGGAGGGCTAGTGATGGAGACTTGTGGGTTAGTAGTGATGGAGCGCGGGGGTGCGGAGTATGAGGCACCCCAATAAGAAAAACATGCCCCTTTTAGAGCTGGTGTAAGTGGTGGGTGTACTGGACAGTGTGAACAGGTTTTGCTGGGGGCCTCATTATACGGCTTCATGCGTGTTTGAATAGCACAGGATTTGTCTTTCTTGGGGGGGTTCCAATAAGCCAAGGATCACTATTGGGTTTTTTAACTTCTGGTAATTTTTTTTAATGACTCGTTGCCCTTGAAAACCAAGCAATATTTGGGTGCGAATTTCGCGAAAAACGTGTCGAAAAATGTGTTAAAATGATTTTTTTAGATGTAAAAGTGGGAAAAATAGTTCACTGTAACTAATGCATTCGTCTATAGATTTTTTTTTGGCTATATATTACCATAGAATAGAATAAAAAGCATAATTATTAAACAGGTATGTGAGTATTCAGATGGTCAGGAGGCCCGAAAAAGTGCCAAAACGGCTTCCTTCCCACCATGCATTGCATATTGTAATGCCGAATGGTGGTCGGCTACTGTTCATCATGGGGTAGGGGGGGATGAAAAGTGTAGCTGGGGGGGGGTTCATTATGTGCATTTCCATCACTTTTAAGACATCCCTAAGAGTCTGTCTGGGTGTAATATTTCAAAATTTTTTAGATGACACTGATAGCTAAGATATACAGAATGGGTGACTTCATGTAGCTACGTACATAAATATTAAACTAAGACATTGAATTTTGACACACGGAAGCCCATACAGAGTTGCCAATCTCATTGGCGAGTAGGCAACGAATCCGACACCAAAGTGCAGCGTTGGTCAGAAAAGGTCTTTGTCGCATATATGCATGAACACGTTAAGGCTTAAGTAACAGGTAATCAACATCAACATTTGGTGCCAAACGTGTTTGGGTGTGTTGAATCCTTCATTTGAATTCACTAGCGGTGACATTACAAGAAGCTTAGATCACATTTGGACTAGACCTCTAGATGTTGTGATAATTTTTGTGTGGGTATGGGAGGATTAAGGGTTGTCTTGTTTAAGAGGAAATATTATCTTTTAATGGATACCGTTGAGAGTTTTGTAAACCAGGTGATGTGAAATTGGAGTGCGGTTTTGAAGTACTGTGTGTAAACAAGTGGATTTGTAGGTATAAGATCAGATTGCCATTGTGGCTCCTAAACTCTGATAACGCCATCAATTGATAGTTTGCTCGAGTTAATAAGCAAATTTTTATTTTTTACCCAACAAGTTTATCAACTATGAATTTTCCTTGTGACCAATTTGCCAAAATACATTTCAAATGAGTCAACCAAAGCCTAGTCTTAGGTCAGGTGTTTTTTGAGATGGCTCCTAAATGACTGGATGCATTTGGTAGCCTTCTCAAAAACAGTTAACTCATGTGTTATAACCTAACGAATCTACCCGGTTTAAAAAGGGTTAATATGTGATATCAAAATATGTTCCACCCACACAAAATGATACTGTTAGCAGAAGCAATTGGGCGGTATGTCCAATTTAGTCAGTTGCTTTTCTACTGGCCTAACAAGTGCCCTTTAGCATGTGAGCAGAAAATGGTAAAAATATTTGTTTTTTTGAAGTTTTTTCTTTTTAGAATTTTTTAAAACAATGGAATACAAATACAGTAACATCAAATATAACTCAAAAGAAAATATTAGTGGCAAATGACTCATTTACCTTCATACATTTCAGTAACAAAATATTTTTACTAAAAAGTAACTTTTTTAGACACCCTGTACCCTGTATCAGTCCAGACAAGATGCAATTAAATTCAGAGTAATACAATCCTGAATGGAAGGGCCTGACCGGACAGACTGCAAAACGCGTTATTTAGTGTACTGCTTGTCCTCTGTTCTCTGATGCTCTAGTAATTGTCCTGCCAAATTAATTTAAATAGTGGTATAATTGTCTACTGAATTCTTGGCTTGTAACACAATTTAAAGCAGCAATGTGCGATTGGTAGAGAGATACCTAGTGTCGTTGGAATGTTCACAAGTGTGCCTGAGTCGAGTCTTTCATGCATTTAAATGCAGACAATTAAGTTTGCTTCTACTTTTGTGTCACTGCAAGCTACAGCGGGAAGAGATGAGTGATTGTTTCCCCGGTGAGGTGTGAGTTTCACATTTAACCAAAAGGTTAACACCTTGAAATAACTTTAATTAAATAACAAAAGGTTAGAAAATTTAAAGGTGTGTGTTTTCGATCGTCTTGGGGACCCCCTGATTTACCCGGAAGTATATCGATTTGTATGAGATGAAAGGTATATTTTTCTCATAGTCGTCCTGAAATTGAGCCATCAAATCATTTCATTCCCAAGATAGAAAACAAAAAATGCTGTTTTCATGGTTAACATCAAATAGTTGCCCACAGTATTGAATAGGCGGTTATGGTATTCATATATACTGATGGATAGGCATAATACAAATTTATTACAAAAGCGTGGCATCAATATTTGGCCTTAGCAATGTCAAGGCAAAGTTTGCCAGGGACACACTGTATGACATTCAAATTCCCACAAAGTAATCAGTATGAATAGTAATTATGTCAGGGACATATTCTATATAAGTGTATGCTAAAAAGAACATTAAAGTCTAGGTTTTGCATGTTGGGATAGATCTGTGTGGGGGGGGGGGGGGGAAAATAACATGTTCAAATCAAATCGAATCAGAGAGCATGATGGGATAGGTTTAAAACATTTTGATAGAGTGAATAAGAAAACAAGTCAAATTTGCATGCAAAGCGTGGTAGGGTACAGGTTATTGGGCCCTTAAACTAGAAACAGAAGAAAGTTTGAATTTGGAAATATTTTGATATACAACTTTTCCTTCTCACAAAGAAACTTTGCTTTTGAACTCTTATTCAAAGAAGACACACACATCACTAATGTTCAACATGATTATGAGCCCATATAGATCAATACAGTTATATTAATAGCTACTGATGATAGCAAACAACAGTCTCCGCATTTATTATTTGCCTTCCGCAAGTTCAAGGCAGTTTGTTAATAACATAATGTATGACATTCAAATTCCTCAACAGACAGTCTAGCTTGTAATTAGGTGAGCAACATAATTCTTCCAAATTATGTTCCTTACCTTCTTATAATAGAACAAAGGCTCTCCATGGGGTAACAAGACTTTTTCTGCTTAAAAAGAAAGTTTGCTCTTTAAATCGGAAGGAGATCCATTTACACACATAGCTAATGTTCAACATGATTATGATTCCATAGCAAATACTGTACCATGGTTATGTCGATATTCATACTGTTGATAGCATAAATACCACTTACTGACAACAGTCTAGGCATTAATTATTTGCCTCTGGCAATGTCAAGGCAAAGTTTGCTAATGATACTATGACATTCAAATTCCACATATAGTCATAAGTCTGTATAGTAATTAAGTCAAGGACATAACCGGAATGCTAAAACAAACATTTTAGGAATAGGCTTTGTGTGGGATCACATGAAACTTAAGATCAGAGTGCATATGGGATAGGTTTAAAACATTTGTGACTAGAGTAAGTAATAACAAGTCCAAAATGGCATGCAAAGCCATGCAGGTATTGATATGGGCCCTTAAACTAGAAACAGAAAGCTTACAATATTTTGCTATGCACACTTTCCCTCTTACAAAGAAACTTTGCTTTTGAACTCTTATTCATAGAACACACACATCACTAATGTTCAACATGATTATGAGTCCATACAGTTATGCCAATATTCATATCTACTGATGATAGCAAACAACAGCCTGGGCAATTATTATTTGCCTTCCGCAAGTTCAAGGCAGTTTGTTAATAACATAATGTATGACATTCAAATTCCTCTATAGACAGTCAAGCTTGTAATTAGGTGAACGATATAATCTTCCAAATTATGTTCCTTACCTAATTACAAGACCAATAAAATCTGTGTTTGTGGATTGGGAGAGGGAACTGCATGGGGTCACATGACTTTTTTCTGCTTATAAAGAAACTTTTTAAAATTGGAATAAGATCCATTACACACATTCAACATGATGATTCCATAGCAAATGCTGTGCTGCATTTATGTCGATATTCATATCTACTGATGATAACATAAATACCGCTTACTAACAACAGTCTAGGCATTAATTATTTGCCTCTGGCAAGGTCAAGGCAAAGTTAACTAATGACATACTGTTTGACATTCATATTGCATACAGTTAGTCTAGCTAGTAATTAGGTCAGGAACATAATTCAATATATTTATAAGTCAGTGTAGGCCAGCAGGTATTTAACATGCATAAATGATAGCTGTATGTACTCTGTCAACTATGTGATTGATGCAGGTCATCCAAGTGACTGCTTAAATGCAGAGATGATTGAATTACATTCTTGGAACATGGTTCAAGTCTTGAGTAGTGAGCAAGTTTATTGATTGGTAAATTGCCCATAGGTGATATGCTGAAGATAAATATTGCTGCTGTCAATGGCAATGTATTTTGATAGCTAGTTACACCTCACTTAACCATGACAAACACCTCTTTTAATTTTTAGATGACAAAATGACACAACTTCACAGAGATTATAAATTGATTTTCTTTCATCAAAGTCTGGGCCTTATTAGAGAGAAGTTTCCATTATGACTTATAGGGCATTTACACTGGGCAAAAGTTGTCATCAAATTCGCTTACCGTATTGTTCCTAATAAACGCCCCGGGGGCGGTGCATTTTTCAAAAGTGGGGGCGTTTATTACAGTCAAAATGGAAAGTCAAAAATCCCCGCAAAAATCACCTTACCCCTTGAATAAAAGGGTGTTCAGTGCTCGCGCCTGTGGATTTCAACCCAGGGCTATTACAATCAACACGTGGGTCCAAGTTTTGATGTGCCGTGAAGCAGAAAGCATTGATGACAACAGCGATTATGATATGGATTACGACAGTCCCGGCCATTAAATCATGTGATTTGGGTAGCTTAACTCATTTTCTTGTTTTATCAAAAAATTGTAGGGGGCGTTTATTAGAGCAGGGACGTTTATTAGGAACAACATGGTAGATTGTAATCAAATTCATTTCCATAATAAGTGTAAACAGGTACAGTCGTAATTAGGATGCAATTAAAAATGTTGAATTTCAATGATGACTTTATTATCATTCATTTCAGGTGAATTCAAATAAGCCGTAATTGTATTACGACTTTTGTGAGTGTAAACGAAAGTCGTTATCGATTTCAAGTTTACCAAGCACGGGGCCGAACACTTCCGCCTTATTATCACCAAGCAAACACACAATTCATATTTCTGAATGCGAATACAAAATCAGTGTAAGTATAAACAACTACAACACAAATTTATGCTAATCCTTAGTCGTCATTGAAAAAAAGGGAATTCGATAATGACTTTTGCCCAATGTAAATGCCATATTAATGGGTAATCCTGGTTGTAGCAGAATATTGTTCTTATTTCATAAATTGTCCCTATCATAATCATATTATTTCACTATTTCTAATTTGTGGTCATATTGGCGCAGTTTTGATGTTTTTGACACATTCAAAAGCATACAGAGTGGGATTCGGACATTGTACCTCAGGCTTGTAGTACATGTCAGCATTCTTGGCTGTCTGTGGCAGCCCAGCATACTGATAATACTGCCAACAAAACCATGCTAGATACACTGTAAATTCTGGCAGGGATGTCAACACCTTGATTTTCCATGGCAGGATCTTCTTTAACTCTTGCTCTTTTTACTGTTTTTATCCCCCTGGCTTGAAAAGCAGAGTGGAATATTGGCTTGAAAAGCAGAGTGGAATATTGCAAGGGTGCGTGTATATGTATGTATGTATGTATGTATGTATTTATGTGTGTTCCAGTTTGGTTAGGTTTTTTGTTTTTCGCATCTCCTTCGAAAAGTTTTTGTCAGACTTGGGGTTAAGGTGCAATAGGGGTTCCTCCATGTGTGCAGGGTTTTAAAAAATGTAAATTTCCTGGGAAGATAGTTGCATTTCTCACAGATCTTATGTATAAATTTCCCTCCAAATGGCCAAGTTTTCCTCCAAATGGCCAACTTTCCTGGGAAGGAGCTTCCCAAATTACCCACTTTTTCGAGCCATGCATATGTGGATGATGTCAAAGGTCATGGACCAAGCTCAAAGGTCATCTGAGTCATGTTCCAGACTGCGATCTTGCCAGGGGAATGATGCAAGTTTACTTGCAGTATTTTTACAGAATATAAACATCCAAATTGTTTTCAAAATTGTGGAAGTGATTTCAGTAAGGGTACATTTCATTATGTCTTAATATTTTTCATGCCGTTGTTACCCTTTAAGCTTATCAAGAGGCACTAATATCTATCAATCACTGGATCTAAAACCTCTTCTCTAGTTCTGTTCTGGGGTATGAAAATTATTAAACTTAACAAGTGACTCAAAAGTTGTTGACTGAATGTCATAATTCATAAAGATCTTGACACATACATATGTTTTGCTTCTCAACATACCTGACTCAACTACATGAGGATGTCAAATTTGACATAGGGCAGGAACACATTGACATATCCCTACTATTTAACCCTCTTGACATTCACTGGTGATATTACAACGAAAACAATCTCTGGCAGGTCTCATCAGGAGGAATTTCTTATCAGTCTAGGAAATTGAAATTGAAGCCAAAGTTAGGATTGTAAAACTATAACAATCAGGCTGGTAGACAGTTGTGTGTTGGAGGGGGAAAGTGGTATTAAATGCTAATTTACCACCCCCATAAAAAAAATCAAAAACCAGAAAGAAAGCAAACCACCCAGTCAGCCAGCCAGCTATAGCCAGCCATGCAGCCACCTCACCCACCCCATCTTAATATTTAAAATAACCAAGCTTCTTACATGAATACATAACATAGACATGGACACTCCTATTTTGAGTTTTCAGTTCAAGAAATAGTGGGTAGGTATACACAAAGCATTGCAACATTTGCAAATAAATGCATAAGATTTTACAAAGTGTCTTGGGATTACTTATTTCCAAATATGATAATTTGAAATTAAATAGGTACATGAAGTTAATTAACTTAAGAAATATAATCCATGTGTGAATTTCTAATATGTCTAATTGAAGATATTAAAAAATAATTATATAACACCCAATTATTATATAGATATTTCAAATTTGATACAATTTTATGCTATACAATTAATTTAGTACTTCCAGCATCATTGTCTACATGTTGTAAACATCCATCTTTTGAAATACAGTCATATCAGTTATTTGTAAAATTTATATGACAAGTACGTGCAAGTGCATACCTATACACTGTCTTCTATAATTTCACCTGTACCATCCATATCTACAAAGTGTTGGCATTTAAATTTGAGACAGGTGCAGGCTTTTTTATGATCCCAATAACTCAATTGGCAGTCAAAGAGATACCTTTGTTGAAATGCATCGCATCAAATTATTCAACAACGTTGATGTTTTAAAGTCTTGTATTGTGTGGACAAAAACACAAAAAGATTTAAATTTTCCTTTGTGGAACATTTTACAGAAACTATAATGTCTGATTCATGTAAAATTCTGTGAAGTAAGCTATATATAGAAATGTGTGTATACGTAAAAAGATCATGATCATTAGTTGCTTTATCACACAATGTATTTTGTGTGTGAGACACTATGGGTTACAATATGCTCATCCACCAAGGACATAGTTCATTGGGTTGTACTTGTACATACATTGACATGAACTGACCTTGTGTGATCTAGGTATCATATTTCATGCCGGAAAACCAGGGGGTGTATTTTCTAAATACACTGGTTAATGGAAGATACTGAACTGTGCCAAGGGAACTGAGGTTTTACTAGCTCATAGTGAGAGAATGTACTTGGATGCTACTATTGTGTTCCAAATATGTGGTGCTCAAAAAATACTGACTACACTGTCAATGTGAACTTAATTTCACATACTAAATGTCAACAAGCACTTTTCCCCGTAAAAATCGGTTACTATATTCCATTTTTATGGCATTTGATACCCATCAATTTGGGAGAATTGAGAGTAAAAGGTTGAACAGAAGGCCATCTCTCCTTATATTGTTATTCCAAGTAGGAATCAAAAAGTTTGACTTGTGGCTGATTGAATTAGCCCGAGTGTATTTGGTTTCAATACATGCATACAAATTTGATTACATTACTTGGGGTTTTCTCAGGCATTTGCTTCCATCATGTTCTCAAGTTAGACATACCACAACATACACTGACGGCATTACCAAGAGGATGGGCCCTACCTGGGATTCCTTTGCTTGTTGCTCAGAAATTATTTAACATGTTTTGATTGCACTCAAGATATGGGCAATTCACTCCTTATTATGCCCTCTCTGATGATAGCTTCCCCAGCTTCCCCTTCTAGTAGCAGGAGTCTAATTATGTTACTGTGGCATATGGTGTGACAGGGAACGTCAGCATTCTCCAGAAGGCAGTCATTAATGTTTGCATGCAATATGCTTAGGGAGGGACATTATTGAGAAACGTGTTGTGGTAAATGTATAATGTAGGTATTTCTTTGTTTTTTCCACTTTTGTGTGATTCTCACATTTTTATGGTTAGGATGAATTAGCAGCTGGGGTTAGGATTTAGAGTTAGTGGCATTTTAAAGAAAATTCCAGATTGCCAGCAATGAAATTTTATAAAATTTGAACAGTATGTATGGATATAGCTAGAGGATGATAGCCAAATATGTGTCACAACTGTGTTGCCTCTTGGTAATGTTTTCTTTTTTCTCTTTTTTTCTGTACATATGTGGACTTTCAAGTGCACTGCCCGTATTTGTGATTCTTCATGGCACGAAGGTCAGCAGAATATTTCCTTTAGGGATGGGCAAACCGATGGTGAGGTAAATCACATCTTTAGAGATGAAGTCATCCCTATTTCACTACCAGGACATCATTCCAGCCCTTTGCTTATTGATTGGTGCCAAGAAACTTGAACTACTACTAAATGTTAAAAGGAATTGCAGAGTTACTGAAGAAATTGGAGTGAATAATGGGCCATTGTTACAAAGAAAGATGGCAAGACATCTTGCAAGGTATTTTAACATCATGAAGAAGAGATGGAGGTGTGGGCATTTGTTTATGTGGCAATACCTGCCCAGATCAGGGTTAAGTGGAGTTTCCACCAGCAGTAGTGCAAATGAGCTAGAAATAAGACCATAATATTGCAATTATTAATCCTTTCACAACGTAATCGTTTCTATATAAAACAAATATATCATCATATAGTAGGCTATCTGAAAGTAGTACAAGGTGAAATGTGAAAACATGCCTCATGTTTGTCATTGTCATTTTGTGGTCCTGCTTATAAAGAACTTAACTCCAATAATGCTGCCCTGGTAGCTGAATCTTTCATGGAGAACCCAAATTAAGTAAGTTGTGAAAAGAAGGAAAGTTTTACATAATTACATATATACCATTGAAATAGTAATACATAGACATACAGAATATATTGTATTCTATGGGTTTTCTAATGTTTGCATACGATGAGCTAGGTGCAACCAATCTCCCTTGGGAATCCTTGTATAACTTATTAAGAGGTTGCACATGGATCTCCTGTGGACTTAACTCAAATTAATCTTATCATTGCTTGATTCATGGAAAAATGCGTATGTGGTTTTTGGTAAAAGCAAAAGCATCTTATTCATATCTTTCCGGTAAATGTATGATCTTATACACAATGTCCTCACGAGATTAGCTCCATATATTTTGCATGTTCTCGGTTTGTGAGAGTGGCTTGAAAGGTTCCCAGTAGCTGGCAGGGCCAAAATCAATCTCTCATCCAGGAAGTTGACGATCCGTTGTAACATGCAAGCAGAACATTATGACATTAGGGCGGTATCAGGTTACATAACTTGAATAAATTTGTGAAGGGAGGAAAATAAGTGGAGGTGTTCAGTTCCAGTGCATGACAGTTTCTCTTGGCAACACAAGGATGTCCCGTATTCTTCTACCTTGGTAGTCGTAAAGAGCTCTGACATCAGTATTAAAAAGAGGCAGAAAGCAACTTGATTTGAAAAAGTCAGGGCTTGTTCTCTTAGTATGATATTGATGAGCCATTTTATACAATGACTTCATAAGTTAAAATCTTTCCCCAGAGAGGTCAGTGAATGAGATCAATTAAAAACGATGCCACACCTGTCAGATTTGAACTAGCAACTGTATGTAGAGTGCTTGGACTCTGACTTTAGCCAAAAGCTGATTAATAAGATTAGATTTGTAGATGCTAGGTTGGTGTTGTCCATGGCATTCTTAGCAGAAGGATTACAAGTGCTATATTTCATTACCATCCCAGCCATTCTGCTCCTTGCGGACCTTCATGTTTTAAAACAGTACCTAAAACTGCAACAGTAGTCAAGTTTCACATGGAGGCTGAAAAACTCTGGAGTTTCAAAACTCTGGAGGTGCATTCAGGGTTTTGCCTATGTGGAAAAAAGCATTTGGGGTTTTATTCCCCTAATGTAACTTGGTGTGAAGCTCAAACTCCCATAACACTGTAGAGTGTCATTGCCTTGTGGACAGCTTCAGGCGATCCCTGAGTTGGGGAGACTCTCAATTTCTATTTGTTGACAAAATTCCTGTGTTGACATCTCCCACATGAAAGGCCATGCTTCGGTATGTTGACTACCGGTCTCTTACACTCTGCTATGAGAAGCGGAGAAGAAGTGATTAATGGTGGAGGGGATGATTTCAGAGTCTTGATTTTGGACATGCACTTTGTGTACTCACTAATACATTACAAAAAAAAATGTAACCACCTTGGTGATAGAACCGATTGTGTGGAGGTTTGTGTACTGAATATAGCCCAAGGAGCCACCTAGGGGAAATTACCAGGGGAATTGAATGATATGGGTAGTAGTGTCATGTGATGAAACTACAAGATGAAAAGTTTGATACCCACTTCACATCCCCCACTAATTTACATGACAGACCCAGGTGGGACCCAATCACGTCGGAGATTGTGGCCCGAAACATGCCTCCGGGACCATGACCAGTCTTATAATCTCATAAGCAAGCTATTCAATATTTTTCTATTCAATCCACAACTCTGATGTTTTTTGATTCCCCATCTCAACTTAAATACAAATAAATCATAAACTAAATTTTGTTTTCTGGAGTGGGATGCGAACCCGACCTTTTAGATAACAAGGACGAGCGGCCAACAGACACCGCCGAGCCACTGCAATCGAGTGGCAGGAAGTCGATTTTTGAAGCTTCATAAAAAATTTAACGGAATAACGCGCCACATATAATGAAATAGCGCCCCTATGAGACGAGTTGCAAATATGATCCTGGAGCATGATTTCGGGCCAAAAAATCTCCAAAGAATCGGGACACCTGGGGCAAAGAATGACAGGGGCAAAAAAAGTAGGGCATTGTTAAGCTACAGGATGCCAAGTACTATCAATCTCCCCCCATCCTGAACAGACCCAGGTGGGCAACCACCGGGCAATGGAAGGACATGGGTAGTAGTGTCATGATGATAATCTCCAAGGATGACCAAGTTGATATCACATCTCCCTACTTGTATGACAGATCCAGGAAGGCAGCTATGGGCAATGAATGACATGGACAGTAGTGTCATTGTAGATACAGGAGACAACAATGATTTGACATTCGCAAATTCTGGTTGGTCAGACTGTATCCATGGTGTATAGCAAAGGCCAGCCAACATGCTCATTATTCAGCACGCGCACGCAGTGCGATTACTGAAGTTCTGTGACATCAACTGTAGACTTGCAACCAGACATTGCCATTTCAGAAACAAGATTTTGCAATGCGATATTTCCAAAAATATACAAAAACTATGAATGTTTGATGAATTCTAATTTACCAACTTCACAAGCATGCATGATATAAAGGAGTCCTTAACCACAAAACAGCTCATTTTTCAGTATTCTCATAGAGCAGGCATGAATAATACATTCTGTGCTAGCAGTTGTGAGCCTAGATTTCAGCTCACGTCGGTAGGTACTTATTTATACCTCCAAGGAAAACGTATTAGTAATTATCTGCTACTTGTCACCTTCATTATGTTTATAAATATCAAGTTGATATAATACTTTATTCAGAACTAGGCTAATTTTCTCATGTTGATGTTGTGTTTTTGTTTACAACACAAATGCATAATTCACAAGGTTTATATTGATACATCATCATCTGTTAGAATTGTACACTGATGCACTTGCTGGTTGCTGCCTAACTGCATGGAGACGAATTTCCAAACAAGCATGGCCCTGAGCTGCCTTCTCTGCAAATCACCTAAAGCCAAGAATTTGGAGATCTCCTTGTTTGATATCTTCCACATTGTCCTTCTCCTTATCATTTTGCGTCATATTTCTATTTGAGGATGGCTTTGAAGGCTTCCAGACCTAGCAGTGCAAAAAATCAATCCCTGCCAGGAATGTTGACTATTTGTTGTCTATTTGTAACATGCAAGTCAGACATTATGACTACATTAGGGCAGTATCAGGTTAACATAACATGAATAAATTTGTGAATGGGAGGAAAATAAGCGGAGGTGTCAAGTTGCATGTGCGTGACAGCTTTCTCTTTGGCAAACACTAGAAACCTGTCTAGCCCTGCTACTCTTCGTACTTTGTACATTGTAAAGTGCTCTGACACCCGGTAAAAAGAAGCAGAAAGCCAATTACACTTGACAAAGTTCAGGAGCTTATGTCTCTTCATATGATATTGATCATAAATTTCAATGAATGTTTCTTCTCAGAGGAAGGGAATTGAATTGTAAATAAAATAGAACCAATCTAATTATGTGATGCATTCCTGCACTTTACTTGTAGTCATAATGGATGTCTAATATTACAATACACTGGTCTATCTCCTGCTCTCATAAATCCAGCAGTACTCTCTTATGTTAACGTAACTTACTGTGACTCCGTAAAATGTAGAATCAACAGTGGTAGTGTCAGAATTAATTCTGGTGGGAGTGGGTGGGTGGTTGTGGCAAAGAGACATTCAGAGGGAAAATCAGAAATTTGTGGGCAATTTTTTGTTTTAAAGTGGATGGTTTATTGTGTGGAATGGTTGGGGACAAATTTCACCACTGGCTCCCCTGTGGCACTGCCCCTGAGAAACAAGGGATCAACCTCTCCTTCTCTTTTCTCCTACCATATGACAATGTAGAAACAATTGGAGTCACTTAATCTTCTATACTCCCATAATGTAGAAGAGTTGGAGTCACTTATCTTCTAACTTCCATAATGTAGAAAAGTTGTAGCGACCAATTATCATCTTACCTTACTCCTAAATATAGAAACAATTGAGTCACCTCATCTTCTTACTCCTAAATGTGCAAAATAAATTGGGCGTCATCTTGCCCTTTCTCATAAAATGGAAAAGCAATTGGAGTCACATTTATCTCTTACTCCTAAAATGGAAACGTATTGGAGTCTCTATCTCTTTCTCTTAATGTAGCAAGCGTTGGAGTCACTTTATGTTTTAGCTCCCAAAATAGGACACTAATATTGTTAATGTTACGCTATTCCATGATCAAGCTTCCTCTCTTTATGTTGAAGCATTTACAAACAAAGATTGTTTTTGATACTCATATTTCATTGAATGGTATTTGTAAGTGGTGTTGTAATTTTTTGCTTACTACAAATGAAAACTCAGTCAAAGTTAGGTGTAGGTTCTGTGTGAATGTTATGTTTGCCCATTGTAACATTCACAGCATTATAACTTGAATTGTGAAGCACCCTATGTCCGGGCAGAGACATGCTGCTAAACCACTGCAATCAAGAGAGTTTCTTAAGAGCAAAGTCCAACCCTAAAGCAGTCTCTGAGAAGTTTAAGAGAGTTGCCTTGCAGAAATAAAGACTTGCTATCAACCAAGTAACATCTATTGGTATTGAACCGGGTTGATCATCTTCCACCTGGAGCTGACTCCTCATAGGCTGAATGGCGATGTCTCAACAGTATGAGAACTGGAATCAGCCGATCTAAGGATTCCCTGCAGAAGTGGGGCTATCTGGAAGCAGATCAGGACACTAGTGGTTGTGGAACAGCACCGCAGACAATGGAACATCTCATGGTCTGCTGATGTTTGAGCAACCATGCACAGACAAGGACATAAATATAGCAGTCAGACATTGTACCCATCTGTGGCTAAATAATATTTGATAACCATTGTTTGGATACGATAAGACGACGGTGACTTGAATTCAAATATGAAGACCAGATATCTTAGGACACAAATATTTTTATATCTGTCAGGGATAAATTATAAGCCAGCTTTCTTACCAAAGTTGCCCCAAATAAATGAAATTGTTGACTCTCTCAAAGATTTTCTTATCTACATAAGTTCAATTCCAAAAATGTATACAGACTTAAAAACTTTATTCTGGATAGAGTGATTTACTCACATCTTTAAAAACACAGAAGATATTGCCATTTGGGAAGTGATCAAATCATCTGACATTAAAAAAAACAAACAAATAATGAAAATGTGTATTGACAATGTCTGTCAAATCCATCATGAATTCTGAGTATATTTACTCATTTCAAATTACAGTCATGCAGTATTTTTTCTCTAGTGCAATATCTGTTAAACATTACATTTCGGAATGAAACAGAAAGTATTTACTCAGGTTCTACAGCTGCTGTATGTCATGATATCTCTGGAGTTCTCTTTACCAAATCTGAAATGAATCAAATATCTCCAGTGATTTAATGCCATCCGACAAATGTTTTCATAAAATTGAAATGTTGATTCGGAGTTCAACTGAATTAACTTTAGGAAAATATTTAATGTCTTCAAAACCATTCCCCAGTCCTAAAAATGGAAGTTTAAGGTAAGGTAATGCCACTTGTAGGGTGAATTATACCGCTATTTTAAAAATATTCCATTAGTTTGTGGACATATGTATGTATGTATGTATGAACCTATTTGTCTGTGGCAGCGATGCGAGAATCCACGTCAGACGCTACCTCGGGGATTCACATATGATTTGTTTTCCGCTCCCCAGATATGACATTAGCGATTTGTCCTGATCAGCCGGCTACATGGTTATAATATGCAATGATCTTGGAGTGAGTGTACAAAGTATGCATGGAATAGAAATGGAGGGAGGTGAAATTGGGGGTGTTTCACACGGAAATCTGCAGGGTATAATGTATGTTCCCCCTGTGCCCTCTAGAAATAGTATGGCACGATGGGATTTTGTCTTGATGGTACACCTGTGTTCTGTATTGGTGGTATCCATAATAGATTAGGTTGGGTGATTTTTTTCGAGTCATTTAATGTGTGTGTCGGGCGATTTATGCTCTGCGGTGCATGCGACGGGTAGACAGGTTGTTATTGGAAGGTTAGCATTACACAAAACCGTCACATTTCTTTTGCCTTTTCTTTCAACTATTTCAACCTACTTTTGATTCCAAATATAAATTAGCAATTTGTAGTGTAATGGAAAATAAGTAGAACTGAAAATGGTCACTAGAGGATCACATGAAGCTTTAGTACCCATCTGGAAGGCAGCAAGAGACATTTTGCCTGCACAGTTCTCCCACATTATTCCCTTGTGTGTGTGTGGCCTATTCAGCTAATTATGGTGTTCATAACTACACGGCCGCGGATAAGGGAGGAGGCGAGGGGGCGCGTGCCTCCCGGTAATTCTGCGAAATCTTGCAAAATCATCCCATTTTGGACAGTTTCAGCCTTCACGCCCCAGTACTTTTGACGTTTTTCAATCCTGGATCCGCCCCTCATATCAATAAGTTCGCCAAATACTAGGATGGTGGTGTTGATTTGAATTGTGAGTTGAATTATGAGTTGCTTATTTTTGTGGCCTCCTGCTGAATATGGTGGGAAAGCTCTAAAACATTCACTGGTATAGTGGTTTCTCCCTGTAACGCTGTACTTGTAAGTAAAGTGGATGAAGCAAAGCAATCTGGGCCTGAAGTATCTCTCTTGTATCTGCCACATGACCTGTGGGGACTATTCAGGTGAATTTCACACACCCATTACAGAAGGCAAGACTGGTTTTAGCATACCTCCCATGTTGGAGGTAGTTCAATCAACTGGGAGATTTTTCATCGACTTTTGAGACTCATATTTTGGATGAATATATCACGAAAGTTTGATTTTTCCTATCAAAATCTGGCATTTTTGTGGTTACTACGATGCATACTCTACCGATTCACGTGTATTTACAATGCAGAGTATTTTTTTCTGTACGGAAGAGATTGTTCGTAATTAATTTGCCGTAATGTGTGGCCAATTTGGCCCTGTCGTCTCGAAATTATAGTGGTGCCCTAGTGATAAACGGAATTCATTCAAATCCATCCAGTATAACAAAGCATTGGTGCGCACATTGAACTGATCGGTTCATCAATGTAGGTACTTTGGATGATTTTACAAACAGCGTATGTCAAAAAAAAAAATCATCTTCATAAGTAAAAATACCCAAAGTGAAATAATTTTCCAATATGTTATGATTTTGAAATTGAAACTTTGGTGGGGGAAAACTTCTTAACTATTGATTTACTTAGAATTAATCAATTTTATAGTTAGACCTCAGTTCTCCATCCCTCTAATTTTTCTTACTAGCAATTCTGACTGAGATCACGTTCTACGCATGCCGAATGAAAGCACTGGTACGACCTTTCTTCGACCAGGTACAGCCGAGAACAATGGTTCATGTATTATTGAATGGAGTGAAAATCGGTGTTCACCAGTACCACCCCGGGGCCATGCTTTTGTGTTGTGTCCTCTGCAGGATTGCACATAGGGATTGCTTTGATAGTTACGACCTTTAGAAACCGGGCTTATGCAGATGCGATCGGTGATGCAGTGAGCGCGCCCATCCCAGCTTGCTGTTTCACGAATGTTGACCGATATCGACGATACGAGTTGAACTTAATTCATGGGCGGACACAGCTGGACACGGGCGCTCTCACTGTATTATCGCATCTGCATAAGCATAAACCCGGTTTTGCTGAAGTCGTAAGTTGTCTGTGCATGTTGTAGTCAAAATTTGAGCACAAATGTTAACCCTAATTGTAATTACCTGCTGTCATGTGCACACATTTTCATGATACAGATGAACCTTTGGTAGTGACCCACATTTTGTGACTTCATTTGGACCTTGGTGACCTCATGTGACCTTTGGCCCCATTCACAAACGCTAGGGCCTATGACACATGTTTGGTGAATGCTGTATTTTATTTTTTTTTAATAAGAAATGACCATATACTCAATTCTAATGTAATTGCCTTATTCCAGAATAGCCCATTGTCTTATTGGTTGGGTTAACCCTCATGGTGCTACTACGGTACCCTTCTGATTTGTCTTATTACATACTCTATTCATTTGGGTAACCATTCAGAATTGCTCTTCTAAAATATTTCCTCCCATCTCCATGGATACCTTTTCAATCTTACATTTCACTGAATTGCTAAATCACTGAAATCTAGTTTTTAGCCATAAGCAGGTAGTCCCCCTCAGATGATAAACGTCTTGAATAGTGGATTTTCTGCCAACTACATTTCATTCATTTTATCTTTCCCTTAAGAAAACTTGGACTCATCAAAGTTATTACATGTATTTGTATATGTATTGTAGAAATGATGTCAAATTGAAAGTGACAGTGAAACTACCTATTTAAAATCAGACATTTTGCTTTGTTCAACAAAGATGTCCAGCCAGTTTTTCCCCCCCTTAGGAATCGTGCAGTTTACTAGTCTACATGAATCGGATTCAAACCAATCTCATTAATTTTCAGGAAAATACTTGAAGTTGAAGTACAAATTGTTCTGCTGTCATCATTTTCTTCCATGTATATCTAATTAGCCATAGCAATTTTTTCAAATTTTGCTTTGAAACCCCATAGGTAATAGGAACATACAAACCGTGTCTGACTTATGTCGTGTTTCACTTGGGGATAGTGGAGAATGTGGGTTTACAATATTTTACACGGTCTGCGGGTTGCGCCAGAAAACCGTGTATATAATTCACACCATATACATTTCAAGCGGATCTTTTTTTCTGAAGCAGTTACAATACATGTCTCCCATCAGCATTCCCCTCCGGGGCCATAAGTTTTTCAGACCATTTAAAAAGGAATCGAACAGACCTGTTTTTGGAGCAGCCTGTTGGGCATTTTGTTTCATTTTTCATTTTCTCATCCAAATTCTGTCTGTCCGTCTCTCTGCAATATCTAATAAAACTCTCCAGTCCAAAATATACATGACATACACAATAAAAATGAACTCCTTCAAGCGAAATGCACTGAATGTTTTTATTTCCCCATCTTCTTACTTTGTTTTTATGAAGTCAAAAGAGAACTTGCATGATCCTTGTATTTGGAATGCAATGAACACATACCCTGACAAGGTATTTGCTTTGTGGGGTTCAAATTTCCCAAAGTTCTAAACCCCTACTTCATATTTTAGTTCGATTACATTAACAAGGTTCTTTAGAATGTAGACTTAATTAGCTTACAGTGATGGTGTAATTCTAAAAAAAAGTTTGAGGAAAATGACTTTTTTAATTTTTACTATGTATGGACTGTTTTAATTTTTTTTTGTATTTTGTAAAGTTCAGAAATATGGATCAAGTTTCAAGCGTGTGTGTCTATTTGGCGGCTGTTGTTGTGTAATTTGTATTGGTGTAAAGGGAAAAAACAATGAAATTGTTGACGTATAAATATTAGTTTTTTTGATGTCAAGACTGCAGTGCCTTGGCACCATTTTTTCGGGGTGGTGGAATGGATTTAAAGTGGGCGTTGTGTAAAGGGAAAAAACAATGAAATTTGACTGTATAATTATTAGTTTTTGATGTCAAACTGCAAGTGCTGGCACCATTCGGGGTGGTGGAATGATTTTAAAGTGGGTGGTGGAGGAAGGAGCACTTGAAACTTTATCCAAGAAATTTTCAGTACTATTACTATTGTTTTCGCATGCAGTGACAATAAGCCCTGTGTGTATAATCAATCACAGATTCATCTTTTATTTTTAAAAGCATGTTCAACATCAACTAAAATTTTGGAAATAACCTTTTCTCGTGCATGTCTAGTGAACCATAAACCAAAAATTAGGTTCTAGAATCATGAAATATACCTTTAATTCCCATGCTATTCCTTCCAATTTGTTTTGAAAGGCATTTGTCACTTGGCAATTACTGATGAGCCAATCTCTGAAAATTGCCAATCACTGATCAATTGGTTGCTAGTCAATTTTCAGTTAGCATGTGTGTGTGATTTTGAGTTTTCAGTCCAAGAAATAGTGGGTAGGTATACACAATTCATTGCAAAGAAATTTGCAAAGAAATGCTTAAGATTTTACAAAATGTCTTGGGATTACTTATATCCAAATATGACAATTTGAAATGAAACCTAGAACATGAAGTTTATTAACCTAAGAAATATAATCTATGTGCAAATTTCTTATCTCTAATTGAAGATATTAAAAAATAATTATATAACACTCATTTATTAAATATTTCAAATTTGACATGTGACATTAAAATTTTATGGCATACAATTTGTTATTTTAGTACTTCATCTTCATTGTCTACAAATTTTAAACATCCATCTTTTGAAATAGACAGTCACATCAATTCTTTGTAAAAATTATATGACAAGTACGTGCAAGTACATATCTGTGCAAGTACTATGCAAGTACAATGCACACATACCTATACACTATCCTTTATAATTCCACCTGCACCATCCATATCTACAAAAAGTGTTGGCATTTAAATTTGAAATATTGGCGCAGGCTTTTTATGATACCAATAACTCAATTGTTACTAGTCAAAGAGGTATCTTTGTTGTGATGCATTGCATCAAATTTATACACCTATGTTGATGGTTTTAAGTTGTGTTTTGTGTGGACAAAAGCACAAAATGATTGAGATTTTGTGAGTGACAACATCCTTTGTGGAACATTTTACAGATAATATGTCATTCATGTAAAATTTTGTAAAGTAAGCTATATAGGAAATGTGTGTATACACATAAAGAGATAATCAAATTATGAAACTCACCTTTGCTTTATCACACAATGTTTTTGTGTGTGTGAGAATGTACGTGGATGCTACTATTGTGTTCCAAACATGTAGTGCTAAAAATACTGACTAGTCTATCAATGTGAACTTAATTTCACATACTAAATGTCAACAAGCACTTTCCCCTAAAAATCGGTTACTACATTCCATTGTTATATAAGGCATTTGATATCCATCATTTGGGAGAATTGAGAGTAAAAGGTTGAACAGAAGGCGGTCTCTCCTTATATTGTTATTCCAAGTAGGAATCAAAAGTTTGACTTGTGGCTGATTGAATTAGCCCGAGTGTATTTGGTTTCAATACATGCATACAAATTTGATTACATTACTTGGGGTTTTCTCAGGCATTTGCTTCCATCATGTTCTCAAGTTAGGCATACCACAACATACACTGACGGCATCACCAAGAGGATGGGCCGTACCTGGGATTCCTTTGCTTGTTGCTCTGAAATTAGTTAACATGTTTTGATTGCACTCAAGATATGGGCAATTCACTCCTTATTATGCCCTCGTTGATGATAGCTTCCCCAGCTTCCCCCTCTAGTAGCAAGAGTCTAATTATGTTACTGTGGCATATGGTGTGACAGGGAACGTCAGCATTCTCCAGAAGGTAGTCATCAATGTTTGCATGCAATATGCATAGGGAGGGACATTATTGAGGAGCGTGTTGAGGTAAATGTATAACGTAGGTAATTCTTTGTTTTTTCTCAAATTTTATGGTTAGAATTTAGAGTAAGCGGCATTTTAAAGAAAATTCCAGTTTGCCAGCAATGAAATTTCATAAAGTGTGAACAGTATGTATATATCTAAAGGAATGCAAAGTCCAAATCATGTGTCACAACTGTGTTGCTCTTGATATTTGTTTGTTTTCAGGGTTTTTTTTGGTGATAAGTGAGAATTTCAAGTGCACAGCCCATATTTGTGATTTTTTCATGGCAGAAGAGTCAGCAGACATATTGCTTTAGGATGGATAAACTGTGGTGAGGTAAATCACATCTTTAGATATGTATCACTTACCTGGGCATCATTCCAGCCCTTAGGTATTGGTGCAGAGAATTTTGGAATACTGCTGAAATGTTTAAAAGGAATTGCAGAGTTACTGAAGGATATTTGGAGTGAATATGACCATCATTACAAAGAAAGATGGCAAGACATCTTACCCCAGAGGAGTTCAAGGTATTATAACATCAACAAAGAAGAGATGGAAGTGTGGGCATTCGATTATGTGGCAATAACCTGCCCAGATCAGGGTTAAGTGGAGTTTCCACCAGCAGTAGTGCAAATGAGCTATAAAGAAGAAGACAATATTGCAATTTTAGTAATCTTCACAAGTAATCATCTATTCTTTAGTAAAACAATAGTATTATCTTAGTAGTCTGGATGTAAGTAGTACAATGTGCATGTGAAAACCTATCTACTGAACTCCAATACTCTGGTAGCTGAATCTTTCATGGAGAACACAAGTTAAGTAAGTTGTGAATAAAAGTAAAGTTTTGTGCTTACAGAAATATTACATATCACATTGATAATAGTAAATACATCTATATACAGAACCTATTGTATTCTTAATGTGTTTTTCTAATGCTTTGCATAAGATGAGCTACATATATCTGGGCAAAAATCTCCCTTTGGAACTTCTTGTATAACTTTTGTAAGAGGTTACAAATGATCTCCTTTGGGACTTATTGCAATTAATCCTATCATTACATTGAATCATGAAAATGTGTATGTGTAAAAGCAAAAGCGATATATATTCATATCTTTCCGGTAAATGTATGATTTTCATTACACAATGTCCTCAAGAGATTTCTCCATATCATTTTACACAATATATCAGTTCGTGAGGGTGGCTTTGAAGGTTACCGTAGCTGATGGTGGCTTTGAAGGTTACCGTAGCTGCAAGGGCCAAAATCAGTCTCCTCCAGGAATGTTGACTATCCGTTGTAACATGCAAGTCAGACAATATGACTATGTTAGGGCAGTATCAGGTTGACATAACATGAATAAATTTGTAAATGGGAAGAACAAAATTGGTGGTGTCAAGTTCCATGTGCATGACAGCTTTAACTTTGGCAAACACTAGAAACTTGTATTGTCCTGCTATTCTTCCTACTTTTGGAAGTTGTAAAGAGCTCTGACATCAGTAAAAAAAGAGGCAGAAAGCTACTTAAATTTGACAAAGGTCAGGAGCTTGTCTCTTTCTTATGACATTGATGATCAATTATATACAATGAATTCATACGTTTAAATCTTTCCCCCAGGGAGGTCAGTGAATGAGATCAATTAAAAACTATGCACACCTGTCCAGATTTGAACTAGCAACCTGTATGTATAGTGCTTGGACTGACTTAGCCATAAAAGCTGGGTTAATAGGTTAGCAGAAGATTAGATTTGTAGATGCTAGGTTGGGTGGTGGGGGGGGTGTGTCCAGGGCATTTAGGGACGAAGGCTCAAGTGCTTATTTCATTTACCATCCCAAGCCATTTGCTCCCTGTGTGGCCTTCCATGTTTACAACCAGTACCTGAACTGCCAACAAATGGGTTGTAAATTCATGCGTGCAGGCCGTGGCTTAGGTATGTGACGACCCATCTTCACTCTGATATAAGAAACGGAAGAAGGGGGAATAGGCAGGGGGATGATTCTGAATTTCAGCCATCATGTGAATACAACTTGGAGCTGCAAAACCTGTCTTTGATTTTAACATCAACTTTGTTAACTAATAATACCAGTGCAGAAAAGAGTGGAAACCAAATTCAGTGATATGAACGATGGTGTGGTTTGGTAACGAAAATAGACCTAGGGAGCACACCAGGAGAGACATTCCAGGGGGGCATTGGAATGAATAGGCAGTAGAGCAGGTTAGAACCTACAGGATTACCAACGTTTGTTAGGAATAGCTCTCACATAGCCCATCTATAACAGGATCCAGGTGGGCACCCGTGGGCAGGAATGATATGGGCAGTAGTGTCATGTGATAAAAGTACATATGACCAAGTTTGATACGACACCTTCCCCATCTATGCCCGAACAGGTGGGAACCCATGGGCAATGAATGGCATGGGTAGTATTGTCGTGTGATAAGCTACAGGATTCGCAATCTCCCATCCTTGCCAGACCAGCGGGGCCACCCTCATGTGAAGGAATTGACAGGGTAGCGTGTAGTGATAAGTACCGGATGCCCCAAGATTGAAACTATCATTCTTTCCCCATATGAATAGATCCAGGGATGGCAGGTAGGGCAATGAATAACATGGGTAGTAGTGTCATGTGATAAGCTCAGGATGACAAAGTTGATACCTATCACATCTCCGATTCTATGACGACGCAGAAGCAGCATAGGCAATAAATGAATGGGAAGTAGTGTCAGGGTGATACCCTACAGGATGACAACGTTTTGTTGGAAAGCTATCACAACTCCCCCCTGCGTGACAGATCCAGGAAGGCAGCTATGGGCAATGAATGATATGGGTAGTAGTGTCATGTGATAATCTAGAGGATGACCCTGAGTGCCACTTTCGCATTATGTTAGTCCGGCTGTCTCCATGGTATGTAGCAAGGGACAGCCAACATGTTTTTATTCGCATGCCACAGTAGTGCGATGCTGAAGTTCTTGACATCAACAACCAGACATTGCCCTTCGAACAAGGATTTGCCATGCAATATTCCAAAATACACAAAAATGAATGTTTGATGGCATTCATTACCAATCTCCTAAGATGCATGGAATAAAAGCGAGTCCTTAACCACAAAACAGCTCATTTTCAGTATCTCAAGGCAGGGCTGAATAATACATTATGTTATAGCAGTATGAAGAGCTAGTTTCGATCAACATCAGTATGTAACTTATTTATAACCCAAGGAAAAGGTCTAGTAATACCTGCTACTTGTCACCTTCATTAGTTGTCTTATAAAGATCAATGATGTAATACTTTATTCAGAACTAGGCTAATTTTCTCATGGTGATGTTGTGTTTGTAATCAAATGACAACAAAATGCATCAATTCACAACGGTTTATATTGATACATCTTCATCAGTAAGAACTTGTACATGATGCACTTGATGGTTGATGCCTACCTGCATGGAGAGGAACTTTCCAAACCAGCATGGCCTGGTGCCTTCTCTGCAATCACCTAAGACGAATTTGAGATCTCCTGTTGGATATCTCCAACATTGTCCTTCTCCTTACTTTGTGCCATATTTCTATTTGAGGATGGCTTGAATGAAGGCTTCCAGACCTAGCATTGCAAAAAATCAATCTTGCCGAGATGGTGGGACGATTGGTTGTCTATTGGTAAAAATGCACGTCCGACAGTGTGCCTATTAGGGCAGTATTGGTGACATAACATGAATAAATTTTGTGAGTGAATGGGAGGAAAATTAAGGGAAGGTGTCATAGTCCATGTGCGTGACAGCTTTCTCTTGGCAAACACTAGAAACCTGTCTAGCCCTGCTACTCTTTGTACTTTTAAGGTGTAAAGTGCTCTGACACCCGGTAAAAAGAAGCAGAAAGCCAATTACACTGACAAGTTCCGGAGCTTATGTCTCTTTCATATGATATTGATCATAAATTTCCATGAATGTTTCTTCTCAGAGGAAGGTGAATTGAATTGGAACCAAAGTAGTACCAATTTAATATGTGATGTCATTCCTGGCATTTACTTGTGGCCATAATGGATGTCTAATTACAATATAGGTGTATCTCGGTCTTCAAACATCAGGCATACTCTCTGATGTGATAACTTACTGTGACTCCTAAAATGTAGAATCCAACAGTGGTAGTGTCAGAATTAATTTGGTGGGCAGTGGTGAGGGTTGGGGCAAAAGGAATGCAGGGGAAAGCATGAAATGTGCCATTTGTTATAAAAGTGGTGGTTATTTGGAAAATGTTGGGACAAACATTTCCCCTCTGGCTCCTGGGTGCTGCAACTGAGACACCATGGATTACCTAATCTTTGTTCTAAACTGAATTGAAAACAATTGATTAATTCTAATTTCTTAATCCCAAAATGTAGAAGAGTTGGAATCGCCATATCTTCTTACTCCTAAAATGTAGAAAAATTGTAACGTCCTCATATTTTTACTCCTAAATTGTGGAAATTGGAGATCATGTATCTTTCTCATAAAATTGAAAAACAATTGGAGTTGCATCATTCTAAAATGGAAACCATTGGAGTCATGTCATCTTAAAATGTAGCAAGAGTTGGAGGCACTTTATATTTCTTACTCAAAAAATATGACACTAACTTATTGGAATGTACTCCTTTCCATTTTTTTAAAACTTTTCATTCCACTAAGATGTGATGAAGCATCACAAACAAAAAAATTGATACTTTATTTTTCATTGAATGGGTAACTTTTAAAGTGTTGTTAACAGAGTTGTTTGCCTTACTAAACTAACAAACCTAGTCAATGTAGGTGTAGGTCTGTGGAATGTTGGTTTGATCAAATTGAAAACATTTCACAGCAGTATTACCTGAATGGTGAGTACCCTATGACGCAGACAGGGACATGCTGAACCACCTTAAATTCCAGAGAGAGTTTCTTGAGCGAGTCCACCCCTTAAAACAGTCTTACGGAGTTTAAGAAAGTCGACTTTGCGAAAAGAAAGACTTGCTATCAACCAAGAAATTTATGGTATTGGACCTTGATGAGCATATTCAACCTGAAGTGACTCCCATAGGCTGAATTACGATCTCTCCACAGATTGAGAACCGGACGATCTAAGGATCCCTGCAAAGTGGGCTATTGAAGTAGTCAGGACACTACTGGGTTGTGGACAGTACCACAGACAATGGAACATCTCGTGGGTGCCCACGTGGAAGCAACAATGCAAAGACAAGGGCCTTGCAGAATTCAATTAAGCAGCCAGGAATTGTTACCATTTTGGCTAGATATTGAGAACAACGTTGGATACGATACAAGAAGATGACTTGGATTAAATTGAAGCACCAAATGGATTAGGATACAAATATTGGTACATCTGTCAGGGATAAATTATAAAACAAGCTTTTTACCCACAGTTGCCTCAAATTAAATGCAGTTTTGACTCTCTGAGATGTTCTTATCTATGATAGTTAAATTCCAAAAAATGTATAAAGACTTAGGATTGAGTTGATTTACTCACATCTTAAAAAAACACAGGAGATGTTGACATTTGGGAGAAGTGATCAAATCATCTGACATTAAAAACAAAAAAATAACAAATAAGGAAACGTGTAGTGACACTGTTGTCAAATCGTCTTGAATTCTGAGTATATGTACTATTAAAATTTACAGTCATGAAGTTATTTTTCTCTTAGTGCGAAGACTGTAAAACATTACATTTCAGAATGAAACAGAAAGTATATATCTCAGCGATCTACAGCTTGATGTATTCATGATATAATCTGGAGTTCTTATGGACCAAATCTGAAAGAATCAAATATCTCAGTGATTTAATGCCATCCGACGAATGTTTTAATAACATTGAAATGTGATTCGGAGTTTCAAATGAATTAACTTAGGAAAATATTGAATGTCTTCAAAACCATCCCCGTGTCATAAAATGGACGTTTAGGGTAGATAATGCCATTGTAGTGTGAATTCTGCGACTATTTTAAAAATATTACGTTAGTTTGGGGACATATGTATGTATGTATGAACTAGTGTTCTGTGCAGCGGGGGGATTGCGCGAATCAGTCACGACGCCACCCGGGGATCGCACATATGATTTGATTTTCCGCTCCCAGAAGACATTAGCGATTTGTCCCGATCCGGGCTAGCATGGTTAGAATAGCAATGATCTGGGAGTGAGCTGTCCCAAAGTATGCATGGAATGGAATGAGGGACAGCAGACAGACAAAGGGGGTGTTTCACACGAACTTGCAGGGTTAATGTGTTCCCCGGTGCCCTCTAGAAATAGTATGGCACGATGGGATGTTTGTAGTTGATGGATACCCCTGTATGTTTGTATTGTTTTGTATACCCATATAAAGTTAGGGAGATTGATGTTTTTCGAGTCATTTGAGGTGGGTATCGGGCGATTTGTGCCTGCGGTGCATGCGAAGGGTAGACAGGTTGTTATTGGAAGTTAGATAAATACATAAAACTGTCACAGTTCTTTCTTTCAACTATTTCAACCTACTTTTGATTCAAATTAAATTTAGCAACTTTGTCGTGTACAGTAAATAAGTGGAACTGAAATGGTCACATAGAGGATCACATGAGCAAGGTACCCAAAACTGGAATGCCAAGAGACATTTGTGCCCTGCAGGCATTTTCTCCCAATTATTCTTTGTGGTGTGGGCTATTAAAGCTTAAATATGTTGTCCATAAATATCAAGAAGTTTCCAAATACTAGGATGGTGGGGTGTGAGTTGAATTGTGAGTTGAATATGATTGCTATCTTTGTGGCCCCCTGCTGAATATGGTGGGAAGCTCTAAAACATTTCATTGGTTGCCAACTGGTATTGTGGGGTCTGCCTGGAATGCGGTACTGTAAGTCAGGGCTGAAGCAAAGCAATTGTTTGTTAGATGTTTCATATAGAAGAAGTCATGGATCAAAAATGAGGTGTTACAATTGATTAGTCATGCACTGTATGATGTTGCTGCAGTAGCGCTTGACGGAATGAATGGAATAGCCGCATTGCATCCAGGGACTCTATATGAAAGTTACATTATCTGGGCCTGAAGTATCTCTCTTGTATCTGCCACATGACCTGTGTGGGCTATTAAGGTGCTTCACACACCCCCCTCTTCCGCGGCAGAATGTCGTTAGCATCCCCCATATTGGAGGTAATTCATTTTAAATCGCCACGGAGTAGCTATAGTCAGGTGGTAATCGATGCATGGTTGTCATAGCAGCCACATGTTGACACCCCCGTAGGGCCTGCTTTGGTTTGTTGGTTGCAGGATGCACATAGGGATTGCTTGCTGTGGGTCAGTGTCTGTGTGTCGTGACACTGTTGACCCACTGTTAACCTACTTCAATTGCCTGCTGTTTCCACATATGTGCACACATTTCATGATAAATGGACCTTGGGACTTCATGGACCTTGGTGACTCATGTGACCTTTGGCACCATCAAACACATGACGGGGGACCCTGTTTTGGTGAATGTTGTATTTATTTTTTTTATAAAGGAAAGGAATCATAATATTCAATTCTATGTATGTTTATCCCTATATTATCCCTATATTCTTGTTTTTTTTGCCCTATATTTAGCCCTATATTTTTGCAAGGGTGCACTTGTAGCCCTGTATTTCTGGTACAAACTGTAAAATGTAGCATCCAAATTGACAGATGTGACATGGCTAGACAAAAAAAAATGTTGTGGTTTTCATTGCCATTCATATTTAATCTCGGATGTGCATCATACTGCCGAGCAACCCCAATTTGGGGTTTTTATTACAGGATATTGATTAAAATACATTTTGGGACAGTTTAATATGTATTTTAAAAAGTTTTTTTTTTTTTTAATCCAAAATTAATTTTTTTTTAGGCCTTATGTTGTATATTTAGCCAATCAATGACCCAGGGACTTAAAGTTCATTCAATCAGAAAAAGTTTGTTGACTTCCTTCTAAACAAGATGAAATCATTCGTAAGCAGTGTATATATTTTGCTGCTTATAATATATTTTGAATTGAATTTGACTCCACAGAGTAAGGAATATGCCTAAGATTCATAGGGAGGTTACAGTTAAAACCCTTTGATGGATTGAAGAAAATGTTGTAACTGTCATAAGCACTTTAAGGATCTTTTAGATGTGTTTTTAGTCAGGTTCGTGTTCGTTGTTCACAGTCATATGTAAAAAACTTACACTGCCATGAGGGTCGTTTGTATAAATTATAAATAATTTTTATGCAAATTAGAAACACTCCTACAGATGTTTGTGTTTAACCTTATCAGCTCTTAGACAGATACTTTTGAAGGTTGTATATTAATGTATGTGTACGTTTTAAATTGGAAAATTACAAAAATGCATTTTGGCAAAAAAGTGATATATTCTACCGTATTGATTTTATGTACTACAGCATTGTACTGTTTTTCAAGTTGACACTATGATAATATGACATTCCTAGCTTTGCATTATATTATCAAAACAGAAATTTCAATGAATAAAGCTTTTTAAAGATTTGCCTTAAAATCTCATAATGGAATTCCAATATTGTATCCATTACTGTTCACTATCTAGTCATAAAATCCATTGCCTTAGTCACAAATACATCCCTTGAGGTAATTTAGAGAGATCTAATGGTATCCATGATATATGATATTGTTGCAATACAGAAACCATTACTAGTATGTAAAACCCCATCTATATACTCTAAAGGACTTGCATCTGAGAGGAATTTATTTTTCTGACTTTTGCCAAAATTTTCAATTTCAGAACATTGATTATCATAATTCAATTTGTTGATAATGTTCGTATGTGGAAGATTGATTAAATTTCGAGGGGAGAGGTTGCATAAGGGGGAGATTTTACCCATTTGCGAAAATGTTTCCCATTGAAATTGTTGCTTTGCAATACTAAAAAGGTTGTACCTTAAAAAATACACTGAAGATAATAAGTCTTTTCACACTGAACAGGTGATCGATCGCAATAGATGTGAATGCACAATAACATTTTACACTCTAAAAACAGTGTTTAGAAAGTGAAGGCAAGGTGGTGTTTAGGTGTTTAATGTTTAGCAATTAAACACTTTGCGTTTAGAAATTACACACATGGTGTTTAGAATTAAACAGTTGGTGTTTAGAATTAAACAGTTGGTGTTTAGATATTTGACATGTTTAGAGATTAAATGCTTCTAAACGTTTGGGGAGGTAGGTAGTCAAAACTTCAACATTCACAATTTTTCAATTCATTTTTTCTCCCCTGGCTCTTGGAAAAGCAGAGGGGGGATATTGCAAGGGTTGCGAATGTCCGTATGTGTATGTATGTGTGTGGTGTTCCAGTTTGGTTAGGTTTTGTTAGGTTTTGGATTTTTGCGTCTCCTTTTGAAAAAGTTTTTCAGTTCCGATTAAATTCCATTATTATGTTGAGAATCTTCAGTACTATATATATTACAACATGCCGGACAAACCCAGTAAAAACAACATTTCTCTCAATATATCGATCTACTGAAAACTTTGGTGTCCAAATTACTTCCACATGTGGATCCAATCCCCCGTAACTTTCTAGACTGAGCAAGTCGTTGGGGCGCTTGTGTGTGAATACGTAATCCGGCAATGTATTATTGTATTTATTTTAAAAAAAACCAAGGATAGAATAATTTGACTGCAGGTTGCAGCCAACACCTTAAGTCAACAGATACTAAATACTGAATAAGTAGGGCCTATACTGGTATCTTGAAACAAAGTTTTGACCATGGCCCTAAAATAGGAAATTTACTCCCTCAGTTTGTCTTCCACCACCATACCATAGCTGCCACGTCACAGATCTATAGTCAACAGATCATGCTATGGGCTGAATAATTAGGCTATGCCTGGCTCAACTAGAAGAAAAATGGAGCGCAACTTTCATAGAACCAAGCTGCTGGGAAACAAGATGTGTGAAACCAGCTAAACTTAATGAATGGGGATGGAGGGAGATCCAATAATTTTCTATTACTTGAAAAGTCCCCAAGGGGCTATTAGAAGAATTAGGGGACCAATTTGATGTGGTATTAAACTGTTTTGCCTTCAATGACCACTGATAATTACTAGCAATGGATAAGACACACCATTGAAACTGAAGTTCATGATTTTACTGAAGTCTCAGCATAGTTAAAAGAGCACAAAGGGCTACATATTTTGACTCCAGAGCCCACCAGCCTTGGACAAAGCTGGTACCTTTCATGGAATTTAAAAGAACGCATTCCTAATGCAGCTTATATCTGTGCACCCTGGTAATGAGACAGTTAAGTCGCATGCGCACCGAACCCACTAGGCTTAAACCCAAACCACCTTTGGCTAGTCATCGCGGCCCGCAGTTCGTCGAATAATACAGCATAATGTCGCATGAAGGCCAAAGATTCAGGCTAATATTTACCCCGGAAGTACCTAGCATGTGCACAATTTTCGGTCATGTCAACTTTGGCAGCAATCGTGTCAAACGCCGTTTGTTTTTATTTACTTGCGAGATGGCTAATCTTATGCTGTTGGGAGTAGATTTCCAACGATAAAGGGATTTATTAAAGGTGTGGATAGTGCCCACCACCGGAGAGAGTACCGCTGGTGGAGTAAAGATTTTCAGTCAGTTAAATTCATGGGAGTTTAAGGTAATCGCTTGATCCAGTGTCACTGACTGTGACTCAGTACAGTAGCATGGGGCTAGTGAACAACTGCTCACCGCGGAACAAAATACGCCAACGAAGGTGGCGAAGCCCGAGGGGTGAACAATGATCTAATGGGAAACAGTTTTTAGTTTAAATTACTCACTATTTCGTATCCCTACAGCTGCATTGAACTATGATCTAAATTTTATTCCACACAGCACCAGTAGCAATGATGTTTATCTGCTTTTCTGGTTAAAGAAAGTCTTCCCATGTACCACCGTATTGCACTAGAAATTCCGTCGACTGACCCGTCTCGCAAGGTCAGGAAGTTAGACGTTACGCTGCTCCCTAAAACTTTGGTCTCTCACCACTTCGCAAATGACATTTAGTGATTGTCTGAGCTCTGAAGCGAAGGCCCGAGCGCATGGAACCAGCTAGTCAGCTGTGATGTCAGCGTTTGTTGATTCACACTGGGAAAAAACATTTTAGGGCTTTGAGAAGCAAAATTTATGTGTTGGATTTTGACATGAAGAGGTTAAAAAGTCTGTGATTAAGGGTAAATATTCGACTCAGGATAGTCTCAGGTATCGATTCCGTTTTCGAGGCCAAAAGCTTCAAATAAGGCGGGGAATGAGGCGGGAAGCTGCAGGTGTCAGAAAAAATTCCCGCAAGCCTATTCATTTGTACGCAAAAATACGAAAGCATTCTGAATAACTTTTCCCCAGACCTCGCGCTGAGAGACTCGAGGGCTGGTCTGAACGGACTAGCATGGGCACATGGCAGCATCGGTCTGGTAATAACTTCATGAACTTGTACTTAGAGTCTTTCTTGTAGGCAAGAGCAACTCGCGAAAATCTTGAGTGGAAACAATTTTTTGTTGACGCCCGACACGAAGACGGCGAAATTAACAAACGAATCTCTATTAAAAACATCAGATCAGACGATAAATCGTCATCTGACAGAGGGTAGAACGGGGATGTTAAATTTTTTTTTTTTTTTAAGATTTTTTAGTTTTTTTATTCATTTGAAAAGGTATGTTGTTCTAAAAATGAAGTGTATAGTAAATATAGGACACAAGATTCTCAAAACATATATGATAAAATTGGATTCTTGTTTTTGCTGCGTCTCGCCCAATATTTTTTTCAACTCTATAGCTTGACAAATAAATTTGGGTATAAGACTTAAAAGAAGTCCAATTTTAACCAGACTTGGGGTGTCTTAAGTGGGTGCAATTAGAGGTTCCTTCATATGTGGACTGACGGTCAATAGGTCATGGACAAAGGTCAAAGGCATATGAGGTCATGTTCCCAGACTCCATCTTGCCAGGGGATGACGCGTAAGTTTACTTGCAGTATTTTTTGTCAATTACTACAGGCACGTTGGATGCAAACAACGAAAAAAAAAAGTGGTTCAGGCATTACTCTAGGCTCTTTGATGGTCAATCACCTCCCATTGTTCATTTCAACTGCCAATCTTGATGTTTGTTTTGGTAAGGGTGGATGTCGCTGGTTGATTAGGAAAGGGCCACATCTACTGGTATACTGTGAAATTGGGACAGCCATTTGTACCCATTTGTGTGTAGGAACATCAATGCCAACATTCCATTAATTAAAAAAAATATCACCCAGGAAGCCAATTTTTGGTTTATACGATGGAGGTGTGAAAACAAGGGAAGTTTAACATTAAAGATGTCATGTTGATGGTAAGATATGATACTCATTTTGTCCAGTTGTAAGCATATCCACTATTTGTGAGAAGAGGTCAATGCCTTCATGTTAAAAAAGCTTGGAATTGAGAAAAATAGCCCTTGGCTTTGGCATTTCAGTCACTGTCCTGGAATTTTTGTTTACTGAAGATGATTTCGATTTACTGAAAAACAGGGATAGTTTAGATTGGTGGGGGAATTGTTTGATCAGTGAGATTTCGAATGTGGCTTTGAATACAAAAAGATGGTTGGGATATGTCCCTTATCTACCTAAAATCCCCAGGTATAAAAAATAGCAGATGAGGCACATAATGATTATTATTCCCATTACATCCCCCTTGGAAGGCACAACTGAAATTGAGTTACTGGTGGTTTATTCGAAAGCAACCCCCACCCCCCCACGGTTCCCTAGCCAGAAGATAAACGACAGATTTTTGGCAAAAAATCAGCGATTTGGGGCCAAAAATCACAACATTTTGGCATGTACTATGATCAGGATTGGGGCCAAAATTTTGTTAAAAATCCCCCCCCCCCCAAGAAGAAGTCTGGTGCCACCACTTTTTTTTCATGATTTACAGAGAATTTATTTCTGAAACTGTTTTTTGTTAGAGAAATCAAAACACCCATACACAAACAATCATGCCTAACCCAAGAAGAAACCAAAAGGCAGATTTTCATCCATTTCTTCATGCCATTTATATTCCATAAGGAGGGAGATTAGTGTTATGCCTACAGCGAGATGGATATTCCTACAGCTGGACTGACCATTGATAAGAGAGCCCATCTGCAACATTTATTGTCACAATACATCCTCTGCTTTTCAATATACCTTGTATTTCCCTGGCGTCTTGCACCCTGAGACTGCTGTACCATGACAGAAAGACATAGAATCCACTGAGAACACAAGGTTGATTGTGCACTTAAATATTCCAATATGAAATGTGAAGATGGTTGCAGGAGTCCAAAATTCAATGGAATTTATATCTGACCGACATTGAACTTGCATGATGATCACGGTATGTAGGACAAGGCTCACAGATGCAGAGTTTATTTAAAGGTACCAGTGTGCCATGAATTTGAAGCTATGAATCTGAATTTTGACCCAAAGTGTTTTCTGATTTATTGTGGCAAAATTTGCTGGAATTCCAAATTGAAGATCTTTTTCTATATCTGTCAAATTTTGTCATTGAAATGTGCAGATGTCCTCTGAGTCATAACATATGAACAAAATAAGTGGCACAATCAAAACAACATAAAACAGACACATCGACAATACTCTCAACATCACAAATTCGTAAAGAATTTTCAAGGCAGCAGATTTGAAGCTGATGTATACATGGCACATTTCTATGAATATACGTCAGCCACTTTGAAAAAGGGCTCTAGTTTTCGATTTAGGGTAGGTGTCGAGTAAAAAATGCCAATGGTAACCAGTTGTTTAGGGACATATGCGGGATCATCCCCAGGGTTTGATGAGAAATCAGAAGTGGTGCAAATTATTTTTTATGGCCAAAAAAGGTCAAAATTGACCCAAAAATTCGGTTAAAAAATCATAGAATGGTAATTTATTTAATTCCGACTTCATATTGGACATGTAATTACTAATAAAATTCCCCCACTATATAGCTGTAGATTCAAGAAAACTTTTAATGTGTGGAATCTGGGGTTTCTTTTGACCCCAGAAAGCACCAAAAAGGGTCAAATTGACCCAAATAAGGTAAAAATCATAGATGGTGATTTGAACTCATATCAATGTAATAGTGTTTTAATTTTCCCCCCACTAATTGCTGTAGATTCAAGACAAATTTGGAATGTTTGGAATCTGGGGTTATTTTTGCACCCCAGAAAGGGCCCAAAGGAGTCAAATTGACCCAAATAAACCTAATAAGGTAAAAATCATAAGAATGGTTATGTACTTGAGTTCCCTCTTACTTTTGAATGTACAGTCATTTGCCCCACTATATAGCTGTAGATTGAAAATTTGAATGTTGGAATCTGGGGTTAGTTTTTACCCCAGAAAAGTCCAAAAAGGGTCAAATTGACCCAAATTAGGTAAAAATCAGGAATGGTGATGTATTATTTTGACTTCATATTGAAATTACTATTTAAACCCCCACTATTAGCTTGTAGATTCAAGAAGAATTTGAATGTTGGAATCTGGGCCAAAAGGGGTAAAAATTGACACAAATATGGTAAAATTCTAAAATGGTGATGTATTTATTCCATCTTAATTTTAAAATGGTAATCGTAAATATTTTATTTGCCCATAGCTGTAGATTGACGAATTTGAATGTCAACCCCAGAAATGGCCAAAAGTTTAAAAATGACTTAAAATGAATATGAAAGTCTGTTGTCTCCAGAACAACTAAGATTCCTTCTACATGCCTGTGTTGAAAACATCTTATTGTAGTGGTGCAGAACATTGACAATGAATGGGGAGCTGCAGACTTTTTAGTGTCACTTATCAAGCCACTCGTGCCAGTTGAAAATAATGTTTCTGAAAAACATCCTGCCAATACCGGATCTATGGTGAAATACCTCCTAGTACCAAATTGTGGTAGCAGAATAGAGCACAGTTCGGTGGGCATTGCTTCCAAGTCAAGGACCAGATTTATCAACTTTTATTCTGTGGAGTCTTCCTGTCCCAGTAAGGTAGCAGTTCACTAACCTACTCTGATATGCTATTCAGCAGAGATACCAGCTTTCCTTGAAGTGGGAGCAACAATACATGATAAAGAGTTTTGCAAAGACGTACGCCACGGATTTCGACAAAAGTAAAAGATGATGATGATATGTCCACCTTTGCCAACATGGCAATCGTTTCGTCAATTGGTGCAAATCTATGTGGTTGCCAGCTGACAAAAGTGCAAACTTTGTCTATTCCAGTTTGCTTCTCAAAAGAGTAACTTCCATAGTATAATTCCCCAATTGATAGCTTTTAATTCAAACTCTTTTGGGGTCTATTTTGACCCTCTTTTTGGTCCTTTCTATTGGTCAATTTTGGAGTCAAATTGATTACAGATCCACTCTCTAAGGCCGGTCAAAACAAACCAGTTGATCGTACCCGCCCGCTCCGATTTTGGACGCCCCACCGATTTTGTTATTTCTTATTTTAAAAAAATCAACACACCACCAAAGAAGGCTTAAAAGGGGAAATGCAGTTAACAAAAATATTGAACTCTCATACCTATTTTAAAGAGTACATCCTTCATTATGTTGAGCAATTTCTTCAACCTTCTTACATACTACTCTTTCCACATGCGAACATAATCTCAAATATCTCATTGTGGGCCCATCTTAGACATGGGGCCACTTTGAAAAATAATAAAATACAAATAATAAGAGGACGCCCTCACCAACTTTTTCAAAAGTCTGACCGATCAACTGTTTTATTTTTTTACTTGGTCCTTAAATGGCCCGTCCCTGTGATCAACAGATTTTCCGGAAGTGATCAAATAATATTGGTGTCTGTGGAAAGTTACTATTTGTCTCATTTAACTCTTAAAATCGTATGACTTAAAATATTATGAGTGAAAAATTCACTTAAAAAAAATAAAAAAGATAGAATTTATTTATTTATACATTTCTAGGAGTCTTTCATAATCATGTTTTAGCCCTCATATCAAAACTGGTTGAAATGAAACAGCAAGATATTTTAAACAGAAGGTATTGGGTCGGGCGTTTCAATCAATAACACTATTAACTTGGGGTGGTATCTCTTGACCCAAAATTTCAAAATTATTTTATTTCTCTCACCATATATTAAGAGAAATGAGGTTTTCATTTTAGAGGCTTAAAATGCATATAAGTGGAATGAGTACCTTGCCATTTTTAAACTTTTACTCGACTCATATTTTGGGTCACAAATTTATGTAGCTTTTTTTGCCTTTCTGTGTCATTTTGACCCCAGATAGATTCCAACTTCAATTCTTCTAAATCTCTGCGATAGGGAGTGGAGAAAATGACATACTACTGCTTTTAATTATAAGTTTGAAATCAGTTATTTTTTTTATTTTTTTTATTTTTTGCTTTTTTTAAGTTTTTTATTTTTTTCACCCGCTTTTTTTTTTTTCTGGGTCTTACTATTTTACCCTAGATTCCAACATGCCATTTGCTTCTGGAAGTCTTCCTGCTCTAGAGTGGGGTAAATAAAATACTAGTTTAAGATGGAATAAATACAGCACCATTCTATTATTTTTAAAGGGGGAAAGCCTCATTTTGGGTCAAATTTTGACCCCCTTTTGGCCCTTTCTGGGGTGCAAAAATAACCTCCAGATTCCAACTTCAAATTCTTCTTAATCTACAGCTATATAGTGGGGAAAGTACATACTATTACATAATATGAGTTGGAATCACCATTCTATGATTTTTACTTTATTTGGGTCCATTTTTGACCTCTTTGGTCCTTACTGGGGTCAAAAATAACCCCATTTCCACCATTCAAATTCTTCTTGAAATTACAGCTATAAAGTGGGAAAATTAAATACGATTACTTTAATATGAAGTTGGAATCACCCATTCTATGATTGTTTTACTATTTGGGTCAATTTTGGACCTCTTTTGGCCCTAAAAAAAATTGCACCACTTTCTGCTTTCTACGTCCACCCAGGTAATGATCCCCACATATGTACCTACATGTGGTAGCAATGAATTTTTCTACTCTTCCACCAACCCTTGGTGCCCAAAACGGTCCGGGCTGACGTACTAGAAGAGATGGCATGTAACTTTGAATTGACTTTATTAAAATTCAAATTAGCGTGGTCCTACCACGGTATCACTTCACAGGTCCTGAGCATGTACCTTCGACAAATGTACATAAGAAATTGCCTCATCGCCACACCGGCTACACTCCACATATATAGCGTATTGACAGGAGCCGCTCATGGTGAGCCCATCATTTTTTTTTTTTGCTCAAATTTCTTTTCCAAGACCTGATTCATCATTGGGTCAGTCACATTGTTTTTTGTGAAATTTTGTAAAGTTAAAATAGGACGTTTCATGTGTACGACTTTTTTGCTTAAGCGGTTTTTTGCACAATTATGACAAAAAATGACTGTATACATGCACTTAACACCATAGAATGGATATCAGTATTGGCATTATAGAGTGAGAATGTACCAATATGTACACAGTGATGCGCAAAGAAATCCGTCAATTAGAGATTATTATCTTTAAAGTTGGAACACACAACTTTAACCAATCATTTAATGTACTTGTCTATATAATCATAACATTTGAATTTTTTAGAGATGACCTTATAGTAGAGAGTTAAGTGGTTCTATCAAAACAACAATAATGATTCTATCTGTTGGAATATTTATTGCAGGCGAGAACTGAGTGGGATTGTTAACACTACCCAGATAGTGGCCATGCTAGACCTGCGATTGCCAAGTGAGACGTCACACTGGTCACTAAGGCCACATATCGCATCCCGTTAATAGCATCATATCTTTGGCATATATTCATCACTCCTCGTAGGCCCGATAGTAAATTTATCACTAGGTGGCCATAACTGTGGGGATGCGTTTTTTGTTTTTGCAGTGGTTTATTTGAGCTGCTTCCTTACGTTGTCTTATACTTCACAATTATGTATAGTCAATTGATTCTTCTAATGGTTTTCTAAGTCCTGATTAGTGAATGGAATTAGCGTTTTACCTCTACAGAGTCCCAGATGTGGGTCACCTAATCAGGTTCAGGGCGGATCCAGGATATTTTTAACGAGGGGGGGGTCCCGTCCACTGTTCGCTTTTAAACTTTTTTTTCACTCGGTTCTAACTTCTGAAGAAGCGGGGGGGGGGTGTGGGAGTGGCAACGCCTAGTTTTATATTTTTTTTCAAGCCCCAGAATGCACAAAACAACACAACAACATAAAGTACCCCCTCTGCTCTTCTAATTGCAAACAGAATGAAAGCACATGGTGCCTGGAAAATTTTACAAATTGGTGTGGCAAGGGCGCCACAAAAGGTCATTTTCCTAGATATACAGGGCGCCCTCGCCCTGTGCGGCAAAATGCATTTTTCCTACATCCTACCAGGCCCCGGGCCCCTTTGGTTTGCAAAAAATATGGGGGGCGCCCCCCTAAATCCGCCTATGGGGTTTGTCTCATTGACTTGTTGAATCTGTTGCTTCTAGCCCAGCAGGTTCATATTCTTTTCAAGATGTTATCGCAATGTGTAGAGTTCACCTAGTGGTTATCATCCAGATTATTTAGTATATTTTCATACAGATGGTGCTGCGGTATTTGGTCATCATAACTTAGTAATTGTGCTATGTGTGATTTGCCACGTACTCCAAATTCAAGAATTTGTAAGTTAGAAGATAAGATGAGTTATGCCTATCTGCCAGGCTATTTGAATCGGGCTACAGATGAAAGTATAGGGTTGTGGGTGTGCTTGGATTTGACTTTGGTATAAAATTTGCTGCCTTTTTTCTGAGTTTCATCTCATCTGTACTTTTAAGTGACAGGAGATTTTTTTAGGATACATATTTCTCTCAGATTACACTGGATCGGTTGTAGACCACCCACCGAGAACGTTTCGAAGCTTTATTGGACAAACAAGAAAACTGCAAACCTTGTTTTGAACTTGCCTGCTATGTTTTACATACCTATACAAAAGCATGTTTTGATTTTCTGTCATGCACAACAGAAAACAATAAATTATCTTGTCTTATTACATAAAGACGGCTAATTCGGCTTGTTCACTTCAGGTGTGATCTAATACATTTCAAGCATTCCAACGAGTGGTAATGCTCAAAAATGTGTATTTGTCATAAAAAGATCCATTTAGATCTGGGATCCCTGATTGTAATTTAATGGTGAAGCTGGAAACACCAATTTTATGTCCGTCCATGATGAAATAGTGTCACCTCATGAAAATGATCTCTAACTTGACCTTCCTGAACCAACAGAACAACTAATGGATGAGCGTAGACACGTACATGACGTAATTCCCCAGCTATTTCATACTGGAAGGATGTTTCCATTAGCCATTGAATTATTATCGGATATCTCCGATATTAATTATTCTAATTACAAAATTCCTTCTTTTGTGACACATAGAGAGTTTTGAGCTCTGCCATTCACAGGTATTGTTACTAGTCAGTTACCAATGCAACTGTGCAAAAAACTAAAAATATCCGGAAAATTGGGGTGCTCTTCAAAAACTGTGCTGTTATTGCTTTAAGTACTAGGAAATCATTGAAATCCGATAGGCCAAGTTTTTAGAAACATATCCAAACAATCAGAGCTGACCTCACAATGAGACAGTATATTTAACATGTATGGTGTGAATGACCTGTACGTTAAAGTACTAATATATTACAACATTTGTCTTCCAGCTTGTGCAAAATTTAAATCCCAAACTTCATGATTTTTAAATGTCTAATACTATTAATACAACTAATAATGTATAATGCTAGTAAAAATGCTAGGTCATTTCACATCGCTGCAGGAGAAGTACAAAAGTTCAATGTTCAACCAAAGTACAAAAAGGTATTTCCATGAAAGTTTTCTAATGTGTAGCTAGCCATACAGAGCTCCATATTGCTGCAAGCCACATATTTCACTTGACGAGTCGGGCATAAATTAATAATAAAATCAGTGCTGCCAGTGTGTTATAAGGCATGTGACCGCCCTGACACTGTTATTATTAAGTGCACAATTGCTGAACATTTTTGCTTGGATTTATTTCCCCAGTAATTTAATCTATATGGAATGATCTGATCTGCACCGGCCAAAGGCGAAGTACTGAAATTGAACATATTGGCAAAAATAACAAGCTATATTCAATGAAATATATAACCAAAAACAGTCTGATTCTTTTTGTGGAGTAACAAAAGTGCAAAGACACCTGGAACAAAATAAATTAGAATATTAGAATGGTGTGTTATCATCAAGCCTCAAATTAGGGATAAATCATTGATGTGCATCAACATTGGATCAAAATGACATGCAAGGAATAGCACCAGTTAAAGGCTGACTCAGAGATTTTGAAATATAAATTTTGTGTGTAATAATTAGAAATAGTTGACTAGAACTAAAGATAGCCACCCAAAATGCCCCATTCCAAAGTTTGAAATGAATCCGATTATTCGTTTTGATGCAGTAAACATTCATCTATAGTACACAGTCCCATAGGATACTGTGTATAATAAAATTCCGGATCGGATTTTAAAACAAACTGTGATTTTTTCCCCATGAAGGACATCGATTTGATCATTAGCTTATTTCACAACTTGATCTCATATGAACAATCTATTATGTATATGCAAAAAACACGATTTGTTTGAAAATGAGGGAGCCCTCCTCATGACATCTCTGAGTCATCCTTTAAACTTTTTAACCCCTTGAGGTCTACTACCTTTCTTAAATATCTCTGATTGGCTCATTACATGATATAACATGATTTAACCTCTGAATAGCCAATCAAAACTGACCTTCCATATACACTACTTTAAGCTTTTCTAGCATTCTCTAATTGGCTCATTAACCTCATATAACTTGAATTACAATCATATTGCCCCGTAGTGCAATCGTTTTACAAGTATGTTGAAGCTCATCTCACATGAGTTGCAGAGGCTGTTACGTGCAATCGTCCCCTCTCGCAGAGTTTTGGCAGTAACATAATAATTATGTTTACTAGCACAACGGAACTAGTTTCATATTAGTTTGTAACAGAATTGCAAGTTTCCATTGATTTTATTTTAAAATTTTGAATAATAAATTTGTAATGTTGGGTATGTGAACCTCTGCGCCGAGCTATACACAAATATTTGAGCCCGGTGGCAAGCGTTATTTTTCGGGGCTCCTGGTCGGCGCGAAATTCAACATAATATAACTGCAAGGACAATATGGATCAGTCCTACTCCAAAGCAATACGGAATTTACGATAGTAAATTATGAATTTTCTCTTTCATTTGGAACCTATGATGCTGAAGTTAACATGGTACGATTTATGTACTCTAACTATTTGTTCTTTATTCATTTCGAGCAATGATGTCATTCTCCCATATACTTTGCCCATCCCCATCAATCATGTTGGGGGACCTGGAGAGCCTGCTGGACACCATGACTTGCATCAACATTGCTTTGGGGGAGAGGGGTTCGCTTCCCGAAAATCGGCAAATTTTGTTCGCTTTCCTTGAAATCAGACAAATTGTGGCAACATTTTTGTCCATGATTGTAGATCTGCAAAGGCTATAGTCCATTTATATCTTCCTCGAGTTAGTGACATCACTGCATTCAGACGATGTTGTGTGTGTGCATTTTCGTACTGACTTATACGCGCACGTCTTATGCCAGCGCTTTGAATCAACGCTCACATTTCCTGCGCTGCACTGCATAACGCACTGGCGTTACTGACTCGAGGAAGGTAAAATCAACATAGTGCTGTTGTAAACTTAATCCAGAGTGGCTATGTTTAACTCCTCAACATCTGTATGTATGAGAACTACAACCTACTAGATTAGATTTTTACTGATAAATTTAGTGACAAACGTTCAAGATTGACAAAATCTTCACTCTTCAAAGCACCACTGCCAAGGCATGCACTTTGGTGTAATCTATCATACTTGGTGTTGTGAAACTCAACTCACACCCTCCTGTTAAGGTATGCTGGGATCGAACCAGCTCACACTATCACACTTTCAAGACATAATATCACTTACTTAAGGCCATAAATCCCACATGGAACATTCTGTGTTTTTCATTTCCATAAAATTTCTGAAAGAAGGAACATGGTGTTACTACATTTAGGCTTGTAACAACCCTTTCACTGGGGTACTACCATTAAGTCAGTATTGTTTGTACTGTACTCAAGAATTCCTTACAATCTCGCAATGTCAATTTGGAGACCTACATTTTTCAGCTTTCATTTTTGTTCTTTTGATCATGTTTTAAATTGCTCAGGCTGTCCAAATGCCAAATTTGTCCACCTTAGTCAGATTCTGTCGTCGCCTGTCAGTAATATCGCCGTTGTCTGTCCCTCCACAAATAAATGTTGTACTGCCCAGATCTGTGGGTCTCTTTTCATGACTCTTTCAGGGGGGATGGGCAGGACATGACCTGCTCTATTGAGATTTCAAAAGATAATTATTTTATGGAATTCATACTTGCATTTCTACGCCAGCCTCCATCCCAGTGACATAGAAATTGCCTGTAAACCATTGTTCAATAAATCTTAGTAATATCTTGATAATTGTGAAATAAATTATTGACTTCAAAATCTGTCAAAGTACGTGGATTTACACTGCTGCAAAACAGTGTAATTTCCAATAACAGTCATTTAAATATTCATGACCAGATATAATAGCCTTTAGTGGCAAGTCTTTTGTCGCTATTTGCGTGCAAGAGCCTCTCGCTACAATTAATTCTTTGAAAAAGACTAGCCACTTTACGTTACGCCGGATGTTGATGCTGATTTGAATCACTGTTGCTGTTAGGTTGGCATGTCCTTCCCCCCACCTCTGGCACCGCCCCTGGCCCAGACTTTTTTGGGTGTATTTACCTCCAGTCCTCCATTGGATATCTTGCAAGTTGTATTTTGTCAGAATTTTTGTTTTTGGAGTAAAATCCTCAAAATAAGCTTTCAGACTTTAAGGTTGATTTTTGATATACTGTTTTCTGCTCTTAATGAGCAAATATTTGTATCACAGACATTCCAGGGTTAACACTTAAGTGTTAATTGACCAAAGAAAGATCACATTTTCATGTGTAAAATAGGTCAAATAATAATAATCAAGGCATAGGTTAGGATGACATGCAAATCTGATTTTGTCTCAAATTTGGTTCCCAAAATCCTGCTTCTATTTAGGAAAAAATATAATTCAAATCCCCAGTTCCCACTTTGAAAACTGGTGACACGTACAACTCCTTTAAGGAGAAGTAAAGTTGTTCACCAACGTGGCCCATTTTGGGATCCTGTCTGAGTTGGAATGTTATTGGCAGGCTCACATTCAGGCTGTATGATTCAACTTCAGTGTTAATTTACTACTTAATTTTAGTACCATAATTAGGTTAATGTTGCCACATTCATGAAAACTATTGTAACGGAAATGGTATAGAAATTTTCAAAAAAAGGAAAACAAATCAATGAATTATGATTTACACAAACACCAATAAAGCAAGCAATTAACCTCCAGTGCACTACTCTTCATTGGTAGAACATTTCATATGAAGTCCATTGATGCAAATGAGGTTTTACCAATTGATTCCGTCATGCGACTGTATAACGTTGTGCCGTAGTGCTTGACGGATATGAATGGCAATACCTCATTTGCATCAATGGGACTTCTATATGAAAACGTCTACCATCATATTGATGAAAATCAATGCCCTTTAAGATGTGCTAGGATGTCATAAGCCATGTTATACACCACTGATGCATGTGTAGTTCTATTGTACAATGCCTAAAATATGATATTATGAAATACCATACCGCAGAGGTGTACCGTCCCAAAGGCAATGCTCTAGGCAAAGCAGGGAATTCACTGGAACGGTACAAGAGAGACGTGTCAAACGCGAAACACCTGCAGCGGCAGCGCTTTACATGGAATTATATGCAGTCACTAGCCTGGAACAAGTTGTTGAAACATTCATGTGGCCTCGATTCTTCCATGTGAGCCTGATGACGACGTTAAACCTTTGCTTTTTAAGGGCTACTCTGCGCCTATTTGCACAGTTAATGTGAGTCGGAGGCATAGCAGGGCTCCAACAAGGCGTGTGCCAGGTTAAAAAAAGAAAAAAATCATGGGCCAATTTGATACAAAGAAGGTGAAATGATAAAAATGATCTAAGAGTAGGAAACTCGGACTCAAAATTATCAATCTGAACTCCTCTAAACCAATAGAGTGATTGCCCTAGTGGTGGGTGATGTTGATGCATTTAGGTGATTTTATACAGGAAATATGTGTGAAATTTTCCAGGGTTGCTGCCTTTTGCAACTTTTCTTTTTTTTGAGAGATTGGAGAAAGCTACACTAATATGTACGGACCTGACTTCTGAACAGATGATATTGATGGTTGCAAATGCAGTAGGGTCTTGGTCTGAGTGATGGGGGACTTTGATGAATTTTTATGACCTCTTCAGTAGGTTAACGGTCAACACACCCACATATATGCATGCATGCATATGCACCAAACAACACACACACACATACACACATGCATACAAACAACAAACACACACAAAATTTTAATTTATCATGCTTCTATTTTTAGAGCGAGGTAGCTTGAGCAATTGCAACCCAAAGCATCAGACTCGGCGATTGAAATAGAAAATAGTGAATAGGTGCCCATGAGAAGAGTTTAAAAGATGTGGTCCTGGAACACAAGTTGCTGATGGGATAAGCCCTTTGCAGGGTAACTGGGGGCACTAACCAAGGACCGTTACATGCAAGGGCATGAAAATGTGTGAATGTATGTGGAAACAGCAGGCAAGTATGTTTAGGGTTAACATTGGGTACTTTTTGCCAGAGACACATACTGCCAACACAATCCCTATGTGCCCTCTTTCAGACGACACAAAAATACTTGAATATCCTTAAGAGGGACTTCATTGTCATGGATGAATAGGCCTGTACTAATATAATCAGCAGACAGGACATGTCTACTAATGTCTATTGACATGTAATAGCTGAAGCACTCCTACTCTAAGAGACAGTTGGGGCCATGCAACAATGTCCTATAAACTAATTTTTAAAATTGATGATGTGATCCAGATATATATTATTTTCCATTCCTTATTAGTAAATATGAATTTAGAAATTTCAGTTTTTGTACCAAAGAAATTCTCAGCTTAAATACTTTCAGTTCAAGATAATTTTGATAGAAAGGTTCACATCAGTGCAAAAAATCAGAGTTATCATTTTTTGTGGGACAACTGATATGTGAATTCACTCATGCCCTTTAATTTATTAATTACTGGCAATTAATGTATTTCCATGAGTTATTGCATAGTGGAATTTACGCAATGTGAGTAATGCTGTGCTAACTATGGCACAAGTCCAATTCAGTAAGAACTTTTGAATTAGATATTTGAGTGATGCCTTTTATATCAATCAGTAAAGCTGATGTGTTGTTTAAATCTCAGTGTACTTTTTTACAAGACCAACCAAAGAACCACTTCGAGGCCCCTGGCCATGCCACACCACATTAGATACACATTCTGAAAAATAAATTGGTGGTTACATTGAAGTCTGTCTTGAGGATCCCCCAACCCAGTCTGACCTTAATTCCCATCATTCTGTTAAGATCCTCAAATAACCCACGGTCATTTAACAGTTGAAGACGCTCAGATAGGTTTGTGTGAAGTAGATGACACTGCCACAGAATGTGCCAAGTGTTATAAATATTCAACATAATGTTCATGTGTGCTGTATGTTGATGGACACATCTTTATTGTCTGCATGCATGACTGGCTGACTGAGGTACCTTAGAGTTGCCTTCGTTGAGTGTGAGAGAATGCTTCGAATAGTTGAATGCTCAAGTTGCATGATCTTTTACTATGAATGCTCCAAGTAGCCTCATGTCATAAAAGCAACCATGTGATTCCTGGAGAAATGTTCTCTTTTTTTTTTTTTTTTTTTTTGGAAATATGTCAAGATTTTTGTCAAGCTCAGTTTGACTTACATTCATAAAATATATGTACATACATCACGAATTCCCGAAAAAATAATACAATTTGATGTAAAATTAACAAAATAGAGGCATTTTAATTTTTGCTTTTTTGACATACGAAGAAAACGGGCGGATTTTTCGCCACGGCTTCATTGATCAAAAGCGCCCAACTCGTGACGTCAAAGTGATGACCAAAACATCGTGTTGACTCGAATTGTTATTGCTGACACTGTAATATTGATGGATTAATGAAAGTAATAATAAAATTAGAAAAAAAAGTTACAGAATGACATATTTTGTTTCATTTCATTGTGTTTAATTATTATTGAAGTGGCAACACTGCGATATGATGGTCACAACGACGTAAATTATGGATGGTCATCACTTTGACGTCACCATTTGCCTGCGATGTGGATTTGTCGGAATCGTTTTCGAGTAAGCTATTGGGCGGGAAATTAAAAGGGCAAAATACTCAACAAATGTGGACAATTTTCAACTTATTTTGATTTATATGTAATCTACGTTACTTAAGCTTTCCATCCATACCAAATTTTCCAAATATTCAGAATCATGACATATTTCCTTTAAGATCCTCAATAACCCACGGTCATTTAACAGTTGAAGACGCTCAGATAGGTTTGTGTGAAGTAGATGACACTGCCACAGAATGTGTCAAGTGTTATAAATATTCAACATAATGTTCATGTGTGCTGTATGTTGATGGACACATCTTTATTGTCTGCATGCATGACTGGCTGACTGAGGTACCTTAGAGTTGCCTTCGGTGAGTGTGAGAGAATGCTTCGAATAGTTGAATGCTCAAGTTGCATGATCTTTTACTATGAATGCTCCAAGTAGCCTCATGTCATAAAAGCAACCATGTGATTCCTGGAGAAATGTTCTCTGATTGTGCCTCAAAATGGTCAATTTCTTTTAAAGGGATACGAGGAGATTTTCTAAGTATACAATTTCTCTAAATGCACGTGATGGGTTGAAGAACACCTACCAAAAATGTTTTGATCAACAAGAAAAAATTGAAGGCATGTGCCCATGTGGTGTTATTGCTTTAAAGCCACTATCAGCAATTTCATTCAAAATGTAAACTTGCACCACCCTCAATTTCAGTTGAGTTTTAGCATTGTTGTACTATATATTGTTGTAGTAAGGCTTACTATACATGATTTTGCTGAAAACAACATACTTTTTAAACACTGGCGATTTTTTGTGAAAAAAAGTGGGATTTTGACTTATATGCCACATTTGGTAACAGCATGTTGGGTTCAATGTGCTTGCTCCTGGAGCATAGTTTAATGCACAATGGAGAAGTCAAATACTGGCTGCTCCAGGAGCATATTTGCCATATGCTCCTGGAGCATGTGCATTCGATTGAACTTAGAATATTTCTCCAGATTCTTTGTGGTCCAGTATTCATAATTCCAGGCCAGAATCTCATAGAAGCATTCAGCGTAGGTTTAGGGATTAGGGTTAGTGTTTAGCCCTATAGATAGGGCTTCAGTTAGGATTGATTCTAGGATTATGATTGTGCACAGTCAACCCTGTTCACATAGTGCCGCTTTTGGTAGTGTTGAAATATTTTAATGTCCATTTTCATGCAGAATGGTAGTAATAATTTGTTGATATGATGTTACACTCCCCATTAAGAGCAAAATCAGTTATTGCTTGTGGCTTTAACTTGGAGTTAGGCCTATACATTTCTGTCACCATTTCCAGGAGGATATAGTCGGCAGGATTTTTAGTTTTCTTGTTTTTTTCAATTTTCTCCACTACAAAACTCCCTGCTAAAAGTGATGACAATGCATTGATATTATGATCACCTTTAAAATATTTTGAAACCATGCATTTTGCAGGAACTCCCCACCTTTGTCAGCATAATGACAAAATAATTAGCTTTTGTGAACATAATTTTCACATAATTTTGATGTATAGAAATTTAAGCTGTCATTTCCCCTACTTTATTTCATGAAAAAGAGAGGGCATGGCATACAGGCAAGCAGCCGTTAACCTTGTATCAAGTTTACTCAGGCAGTTGATGGCAATAATGCCTCAGGCTTGCTTTCAAACAGTGGAAAAATAGATTGAATTGACAGGAGAATGAAAATGAACAAATTGTATTGTAGATTTTGAGTAGCTTTCCATCGCGATGTAGCCGGTTTATTGTCTTGTCGGTATTGATTTTCAAAAGGTGTCTAAGGAACCAGAATGTGATGTATTCCTTAGAAACCTCTGTAGAGTTGATCATTTTTTAAATAAAAATAAAGTACGTCTGCAGTGTAGTTCTTCTTTCCCTCGAGACAGCCATGATGAAAATAGTCATTTCTTTGACAGGGATCCGAACCCAGGACCTCTAGATTACTAGCTGGGCATTTCTAATTCTAAACTAACAAACAAGAAACTAAACTAACTAACAAACTAGGCAAAGATAACACAGGGTTCAAATTTTCAAATTGATCCAATCATGTTGAAAAAAGTATACCACATTATTTTTCTAACCGAAACATAGTGTGTTTGTTCTATCTACAGCCTAAAGTGTTGGAGTTACAGGCTAAACACAGCCAAAATAAAAAGGGTCAATTTCAGTTGTACAGGGTCAAATTTTAAATCTGATCCAAATCTGCTCTGCTCAAATAAGGAATAGTTTGACATTTGAGTCTTAAATGCTTACTTACCAAAGTTGGGGCTAAAAAGGTCAAGCAGCATTGCTAAACAATGAGGCTTGATCTTTTTCACATTCGACTAAAACAATTACTTGTAATTGAATTTTGAAATTTGTACCTCAACAAGAAGACATTACAGTATTGTCATATTTGATCCCATTTTAAGTCAAATTTGATTACACACACAGACACAAAATCATCAATATTTCCCAAAGGAGCAAATATTAAAGTTTGAGAAAGCCACTCCTAATTGAAAACAAATCTAAATCAAGTTATTCTTATAGATCATGAATTTTGGTTGATTAAAGGCACTATCAGTATAAATTTGCTAAATCAGAAAATAAAAAAAATCATAAAAAATCAGATTTTTGCATGTCTGTAACAAGTATAGCTATGCTAACATACCCTACAAGTGCTAAGACTGAAAGCAACCTAATAAGGACAGAATCGGATATTTTAATCAAGGTCCATACAGACTTTTAATACAACATATAACTGAATGGAGATTCATATCTTTGAATACTGCTGTTTTCTTCCTTCTCTGTCAATATTTCCATTGCAAAAATAGCTTGTGAGAATTCTATAAACTTATCACTTCACTTTTAAGCTAATTTGGCACTGATATTGTCTTTAATATGGAATATACATCAAAAGGGTCACCAAGAAAAGGAATATTGTGACAGTGCATTCATCTGTGTGTATGTATGTATGTAAATTTTTGAAAAGATTTTTTTTGTATATACATGTATGCTATTATGCTAATTTTTCACAAAAATGGTCTGTCAACGCTTTGTGTATTAGGTAGAAACTGCAACTTACTATACTTGGAAATAAAATTGTATGATAATGACCAATGTTAAAAGTTAAATTCAAAGAAAGAACTCGTCAATGCAACACTCACTGATTGAGATGTGGAGTTTTTTTGTGCATCAGTAACTGATAGCTGTTTACCAGGTGTGTGGGTAGGCATGAGATTGACTGGGACCCAGCACAGTCCATACCCAGCTCTAGATTTCATTGCAGCACTTGGGTATCCCCCCTTTGGCAAGATACAAGCATTGATCTCTTTGATGCAATACTTGAGCACTCTTCACCAGTAATGTTATTTTGCTATGCCCTCGTTAAGCCCGGTGCATTTAACCTTTTCAGGACGTGGCAGATGATGATGGTCTGTGTTTGGCCAGTGTTTGCAGTGTGGTGAAATTCTGAAAGAGATGAAATTAACTGTTTCAGACAGGGAGAGGTTAAAAAAATACCAGAGGTGATTGAACTTGAAGTGGGACATTTGCCATTAATTTTGTTTATCCCTAGATATGAAAATCTGAATTGATACCCAAAATGTGAACTCTATACTGGACTAATTTCCCCATGCAATATATAACCTTCTCAATCCCTTACTAGTAGCACCTAAAGCATGTTCTTCTGAGGTACCTTGGGAGAGTAGTTTTCTTTGTCCATTAGAAGAACATGTATATGTACTTGTACATGTTGATATAATTTTTTAAAGAAATAAGGTTTTAACTTGAGACTTAACATCCCGGGGATGTTAAGGACAGGATATTGTCATGGTTCATTTGCTCAAGTCCAAACCGCAGCTTTAGTGAAACTCTAGTTTTAACAAATAGTTCTTATACAATTAAATCCAGAGTGTAGTACCTTTTTAAATTCCAGTAAATGGCCCTACTGATGTTTGAACCAGGGACCTTCAGTGCCAAAGGTGAACACCCTAACCTGATGGAAGGGATGTGTGGTATCTATGAACCTCAACTTTGATAGCTGCTCAGTGGAATTAAAGGCTGACTCAGAGATTTTCCAATGAGGGCACACTCAATTTTCAAAGAAATCATGCTTTGCATATACACAATACTTGTCCATATATTAATCACTGTGTGAAATAACTAAGCTCAAATTGAAGTCCTTCATATAGAAAATTTTGTAATTTTTGTTATAGACTTTGTTATAAAATTCCGGATCCTGAATTTTTGTTATACACGGTATCCTATGGCACTGTTGTACTGTGCATAAATGTTTACTGCATGAAAACAAGAAATCCGATTCATCTCTAACTTTGGAATTAAGCATTTTAGGTGACTATCTTTAGTTTTAGATTAATTATTATGCAAACAAATTATTTTTTTTTTTTTAAATCTCCGAGTCAGCCTTTAAGAGTTATTCAGTGAGTCTACTCAGGTCCCCATGGCACATACAAGGAGGAGAAACTGGCTGTTTTGGACCTGCAGTCACTCTTGTTTGCAAACTTTAATGCTAACTTCAATAGACAGAAAATAATAGATATGTCCTACTTTAGGTAGATATCTATCAAAGACAGTTAATGGCTGTGTGGTGTGGTATACTCAGCCATCAAAAATCATAAATCATCAGCAGCCTGCATTTGGAATGCCCTCCCTGGGTAGATCTCTGTTTTATGATTATAGACCTGTATTAGAATAATTATAGGTTAATCGCAAGGATGGCGTCAGCCCATCATTAATTCCTACAGATGATATTTACTGTTGGTAATGATCTGATGTGCTATCATTGTAAATAGAAGTACAGAACATACTTAATAGCAATGGGTGAATGCAAGATTTATGGGACCAAACCTCTTGTTTCAATGGTCAGTAAGGCTGTTGTAACAAGTAGAAAAGACTATACCAAGAGTGGGTTACCTCCAAAGATGAAAATGGGTATAATGGATTTGGAGTCTTATGGAACTATCTACTGTTGTCTACTACAGATAGCAGCGTTGTTGTCTGATGTAGATAAACTGATAATTGTGTGTTATTTCCTGTAGATGATAAGGTCATAAACATCCAGGTCTATATTGACATGTTATCTACTGTAGACAGCATTGAATATTGTCAGATGTAGATAAGACTAGTGTGGGTTAATTTTGTTTCTATAGAACTACATCCATATGATGCTGTCTACTATAGACAGCATTGCCATTGTCCGAGGTAGATAAGAGGTTGGTTGATTGGCCAGCGAGGAATTTTTTTAACATTTTATTTTTGCATAACTCTGCAACCAAAATGGTGCATCTGGGTCCAACAGCTTTATGTCCCCTCCATAGGATGGGGTGTTATCATGCTTCAGTTGTCCAAGCTCAACTGAACCATGGGGAGAGCAAATTCCAATTTTAATCAATAGCTCTTGTTCAGATTAAAGCCACAATTTAGTGCCCAATTAAATCCATGCAAGTGGTTATGCCGGAAATTGAACCGGGGATCTCTAGCACCAAAGGCTAATACCTAACCTAACCAGTGGGGTACACTCTCCCATGTTAAATCCTTGCAAATGCAATTTGTGTATTGTTTAGACCCATAGTCTCAAAACCAAATATATTGTTCAAAATAAAAAAGCAAGCAAAATGTTTGTAATTTCTTTGGTGACTTATACCAATGTAAACCATTATCATGTTTGGGAGTCCAAGTGTATGAAAATATCGGATCCAAAACATGATAATGATAAAATTGGATGATTTACGCCCAATATTAATGGTCTCGCTATGAGTTTTAAAATATTGGGCTCGACTGCGTCTCGCCCAATATTTTTGCAACTCATAGCTCAACCAATTAATTTGGGCTTAATCGATCCAATTTTATATCAACATTGGAAAATGATTTAAAGACTATATAATGACAATTGAAAAATATCAAGATAATTAGTCTATATGTAATATATGATGTATTTGGTTTTGTGGTTCACTTTATATTAAATCTATTCCACATTTTTTCATCTCTTTTTCATGTGTTCATCTCTTGTGATTATCATCTTGCTTTGCTGGGTGTGGCTAATACACAGGTGAGTGTCTTTTAAAATAGCTAAAAATACAACTTAATCGATTTCTTGCAAATGACAGATGCATGCAGAGAAAGAAATAAAGCAAGTAGATAACCTACAGCAGTGTAAATGATCTGATAACTAATGGTGCAAATAATCTTCCACTTATGTATACTCTTAGCCTGTGGGCAAAATTTAAAATCTCACTGTACCATGTTATGTATGTTAATAGTGGTAATTAAAATGTCAGAAGTGCTAAAGTCATTATTTTAAGTACCTTAAGAAAAGTTACAATTTTTTGAACTTAACCATTGTTCCCTAAAATGTACAGCGCGAGTTACAATATGCTCATCCACCAAGGACACACTTCAGTGGGTTGTACTTGTACATACATTGACATGAACTGACCTGGTGTGATCTGGGTATCATATATCATACCCAAAACCCAGGGGGTGTATTTTCTAATACACTGGTGAATGGAAGGTACTGAACTGTGCCAATGGAATTGAGATTTTACTAGCTCATAGTGTTAATCTTGCTAAAATTAAAGCAGTAAGAATCTGCAACTATAAAAGTACAAAAATTACTGGAAAAGAGGGCTAGCAATGCCAAAAATATTGCGATCTACTATAGATAGCTGCAGCTATAAATAGCTTTATTGATTAATATAACTCAAATATTGTTTGATTCGAGTCAATATTGTTACCACCATCATCAATGCAAAGTTGAAAAATATGATTACATGGCCAAATCAGGTGATGACATTTGTGCTGTACACACATGGGGCTACATGTTGTTTGTACTTGTTTCAAATCATTAGTGTTTGAAAATATGGGTTGTCATAAGTGTTAAAATAAACCAGTTTCAATTAAAAGTCAATGCATGCATGCTCAGTTGATGATGAATAATGGCACAAGGTGCATGCCATTATATGTCAGTCCTACTGTCATAAGTGCATTGAGTTATGCCAATGCATGAGAAACTAAAATAGCATATCATTCATTAACATCAAACACCCCCATAAAACACAGCTGTTTGAAAGTCTCATTTATTATAACAAAACCAGAATAAAACAAAAAATATCAATGGCAACACACTTTTGAAAAATAATTTGGACTATTCATACCAGTGACTTCATCCTGTATAGATTTTATGAAATTTCATTGTGGGCAAATAAGATTTTCCTTAAAAATCTAGTTTAACACGTCTCCCTATGGAAACATTCAAATGTAACATTCAAATCTTGACCTTTGTAGGCCTATATGGCAAGATTCCCGCAATAGATTTTTCCGATTTTTGCAGAGATAATAGCTTTTGCATGTCCCTACCTATATCAGTTGTCAAAATTGTGTCGCCACTTAAAATTGCTCTAAAAATGAAAGAGACGGTTTGCATGGGGTCAAACAGCTGTGAAAATGAAACAATCCATTGTCACATGTACCCTTTCTACCATACCACATATATGCTCATTAAAATTCTTGGTCTACACATGAATCGACATAATCATTGCATAGTTTTCAAACAATCAAATGCCTTGATTCCTATAAACATTTAAGAATAGTCATTCTTATGCATTTTTAGTCAGTGTCAATGTGTTAGTTTTAAAAAATACCACTTTATCTACCAGTTTTCAAGAATACACATGTTCTTTGGTTTGTATCTGAGAAAATATTTAAAAAATATATATATATGAGGCAAGTTCCATATTTTAAAATTGACCTTAAAAACATGTGAATTAAACTGACATTAGTTGATATCTGCCTGATTTACTCATATTGGATTGTTTAAAGAAAACTATCTAATATGCTGCTATCTACTAGGGCTTTATTTAGAGAAGTAGAACAAAATAAGAAGCTATTTTCCCTACTGCAGAGAGCCATTTACCTGCATACAGATATGTTCACATGTTCCTATCTACTGTAGATAGCTATGCTATTTTATAGTGATACAGAGTGAAATAAGTAGCTATTTTTATCTACTACAGGGTGTTTTTATGCATGCATGTATAGATATATAGAGCTATATCCCAAGATGCTGCTATCTACTGTTAACACAGTGTTATCTGGACACGTAGAATGAAATAAGTAGCTTTTGTACCTACTGTAGATTGCTGTTACAGGTCTGTTTGTATTATATAGAACTATGTACATATGCTGTCTACTGTAGATAGGTTCAGCTTAACCTGGATCTACAGTAGACAGTTATAGCTTTATCTAGAGATTTGTAGAATGAAATAGTGGCTCTTTATTAGCTACTCTTTACTATTATACCTGTATGTAGATACTAGCACAGTTAACCTGTGTGTGACCTTTGACCTTGGCATTGTTTTGTGCTCATGTCAACAGTCCTTTGGCCAGATTTGGTTCTAGGGCATTTCAAAGCAAAGTGACCAGTAGATGAACTTTGGCCTGAAGGGTCATTTTAAAAGCCTGATAACCCATGTGCCAAATATCAGCTCCATATGCCAAAGCACAGGGAAACATAGCTGACAGAAAGACAGACAGACAGACATACAGCTCTTGTTTTTTGATATATCACTATATCCATATGTTGCTGTCTACTGTAGAGAGGTATAGCATTATCTGGAATGATAGGAGTAAGTACATGTCTGTCTATTACCTACTGCAATACTTTATTGATATAATATATAGAGTTATACCAATGTAATGAGCGTTCTTCCTGTTATTTTAGAAATTAAAAGGAGCTATCTACTATCTCTAAAATAAAGCCATAGCTGTGTTGAGTAGATATTGGCATATGGATATAGCTCTACTTTAAAGTCTAATAGCTCTCAGCAATAGGAAATAGAGAGCCACTTGTAGATGACATAGCTGTCTACAGTAGATAGCAACAGCTATTATACATGTATGTAGATATGCAGAGCTATATGCATATACTGCTAATAGCTCTTTGCAGTAGGTAATAGAGAGCCTCTTCTAGATAATGACATGGCTGTCTACAGTAGATAGCAGCTGCTATTAAACATGTATGAAGATATACAGAGCTATATGCATATGGTGCTATCTACTATAGACAACAATGACTTAATAGAAATTACTTTTGCCGTCTTCTTTAGACGGCTGTGGCTATTTATTCAGATGTAGAAGGATTTTATAAATTGTTACCCATGGATGTGTATATGGACTGTCTAGATTTGCTATCTGTTATAGACATTAATATTTATAATAATATGTAGCAATTTGCTATTATCTGTTAATACATTAATGGCTATATGAGGGGAATCATTTTAAGTACCACTCAAGCTCTAGAAAATGTCACATTCATTACGTGTGTAAAAGGCTTTCCTGATCTAACAGTCGGCGATGTTCAATAAATATGTCCTCATATGTGACAAGTAGAGCTATTTCATGAAACCTGATTCCATGAAACATTTTATTTCATCAGTTAAATATCACTATTGGAATGTGTTAGTATTGATGTTTCTATTAAACTAGTTCCTTTCTCCCTGAACTGGTTCTCTTAGTTTTGCATGTAATTTATAACATGAATGTGTTCACAGTATTATACTTGCTATTTGCGTGTTGCCAATCACTTTCTCTGCAAATATCACACTCGCTTTCACTTCTGTTGTTTACTTAAGACCGTTTTTCCGTCGGCTGTCATATCTTCTCTTTATCCCAAACTCGGCCGACCGTGTGATTATGCATTAGATGCTGATGCCCCATCTGAAACGACCTTATTACTGCTAGAGGGCACTTAAACAAACAGATTTCAGGATCAACATTTTTTGTCTCTTAAGGTTGTCTTGGCGGAGAGGAAGGAATTACTATCGACCATTCCTCAAAACATGATATAATGCACGATCAAAAGTTCACTTGGTTTGCAAAGCTAGTCGGCAGACAATTAGTCCGACCTCATTCCCAGAAGCATTTAACACATTACGTTCAACCACTTACGTCAACAAAGTCCATTTTTTTATTTCACAAAAGTTGAGCAAAATGTCGATCTTTTGCATTTAATGGCGACATTTTGATTAGTGTGAAAAGTAGATTCAGTGAAGACTAGACCATGTCTGGTCCTTAATCACTCATTTTTAGAGAATATCTGGTCATTAGAAGCAGCAACCGACCCAAAAAATCCAGACTTGGGCTGGAAAGTGATTTCACTGCATACAAACTTTTTATTGCGCTGATATCGCGGAAATGATTGGATCTTTTTGTGTAAGCATCGTGATAACAAGTTACACTCCTAGGAGATACAATGCCTTTTCTTGTTTTTTGTTTATTTGGCTATTTTGAGATCCATTCCAACACTGCATTGACATAGAAAAAGGGAAAGAAAATATATTGTTTACATAGAACACCAGTACTCTAACCTTGTCACCGGCAGGCTTGTTATATTAAGGCTTGCTACAATCTTCAAAGAGACTAGCCTTACCATATTAACCTATCACCAGTACTATTGTGACGCATCTGTGTTGATTTTATAAATTTGCTAGATAAATTGCTTGTCAGTCTTTTTAAGTGTTTTCTTATCATGGCAACAACCACGTCATGTAAAACGCAGATCTCGCACTATTAATGCTTCAGAGTATTACAATCCAGATCACTCCAACCATTGTTAATACCTCTTGTCTTTACGATCAAAGGCATGTTATTCTATTCATTTACAAATGGTGTGCGTGATTATACCTAATATCGTACAGTAATTCACAAAATTCCCACACACTGGCTGCTTATGGCACTAAATTATAAATGTTGTAACGATATGCACGATTTGCTCCCTGAACTCCCGCATGCACACGAGCTTGCAATTGTTTAAAAGTTGTACGATTTGCGAATACCCTGCTGGTTTTTCCTCAGATGCCAATAGATTCATGTCTTGCCTTTACATTCCCTCATGTGTAGGTTGCAATGTCTTCATTTTAATGAATTATCCCAACAGGGACATGTGATCTATAGTGAGAAGCCTAATAAAATTTCCCAATGACGGCTGACAGCGCATGTTGTATAATCAAATCTGAAGTGGTATAGCCTAGCCATGCACTGGTTGGTGTTTGCTATGCTTGCAACATTAGAGTACTCTCGCTAGAGATTCGCAGCCCGAGCAATGAATGTTATTGACTTTTCCATGTGCAGCGTTTAGACTGTTTACTTTTGCATATTTTCATGTCATATATCGCCGTCATGTTCTTCTGTCAGTCATTTGGATGGGCTCATACATAGTATTCCCCGTTTTCAATCAAGTTATTTTTAATTTAGCGGGTTATTTGTAGTTGGAACTACATGTAATCTCACTCATGTCAGGACTGACTGAATTGGGAATGTAAGAGATGGGTATTTCCTGTTTATGTTTTAGTGTCACAATATTGTTATTGTAGATGTGCAGACAGTTCATGGGTTGGTAAATGCATGATTTACTGGATTGGAGGCATTTCAAAATCAAACTGTGGAAGTTTGTCAGATCTAAGTTAACGCATGGTTGATTTATGAAGGTGACCATAATACCACAGAACTGCAAGTTTAGTTAAAATCTTGTTGATTTTCAGGGTAATAAACCATTTCTTTTATCAAGACCTTATATTACAGTTCTTTTGCAAAATAGCCCAAAGCATTTTAAGTGGTCGTTAACTTGAAATTGCCCATTTATGAACTGTTTTTTCTTGACCTGAAAAAAAGTCTGGATCCTGATTTGATTAGTAACCAGTCATAATATTGTTTATTTTTGATAAATATAGTGTGATAAGCTTTCACAGAAGTCTTTACTACAACAATTTCCAATACAACAGTGCAAGAAAAAGGAAACTTATGACACATAGGGGCATGATTGTTTAGGTTTTAAAGAATCATTGATAGTGGCTTTAATTTGCTCTCAACGTGCTACTTCAAGGCCCAGATTTTGAAAGTCACACTGCGAATGTGTGTCTTTGAATTCGCATGCCGTTTGCTATTGATTGGTAAAGTTAATGTGTGTGCGAGGTGAAATCTATTTTTTAAATATTAGAAAAACTGATGCGATGCATATAACAATATTTAGATACAACATTCACAATGCAATATCTTTTAGTGTGTCTCTGTGTGATGACTGGCGGAATGACGTATTTAGGTCAACCTAATCCCTGCAATTCGTAATGAATGACTGTGATCAGAAGTCATTATAGCTTCTTACAAAGGGTTATCTGTTAGGATTAAGGGACAAATTAAGGCAAGACTTGCCTAGGGGGATACTTTCAAGCAGATTGCCAAACGTGCATTCTGGATGGACACAGACACGGATGGCAGCTAAGAAGAAATGTGCTTGCACACGGCAAAATCACCCCAGGTTGCAAAACACGATTCTGTAATGACCAAAAGCCATGCAGGGAGCTATTTCATAAACCACTGACGAAACAAATGACACGTTTTTCCTCATTGCTGTGTTTGTTCCTTCTGTCAATGGCCATTGTAACATTGTAACAATGTGATATTTTTGAAGCACTCTTGACTCTACTTATACTGTGGACGAAGTATTTCTGGGAATGTAAAATATAATTCAAGCATGCTTTCACTTCATATATCTTAACCCGTTGGTTGCTGAGCTGCTATTTTTGATTGTAACTTCTGTGCTGAACAGCATTTTAAACCTTGGACTTTATTTGACATCTTTGATCCTTTTACCTATAATGTATGACCATGTCTTTAAATACATAGATTTAGTATTTTGCCAATGTTTAAATTCCATACTTGATGAAATGCTTGTATATCTACCATACACATACGTATCTTTAGCAAATCGCTGCGTTTTAGCTTGCGCAACCTTGAAACTTGTGCACTGTCCTTGGAATCGATACACCCAAAAGTAGCACAATTGATTTGCTAGCATGCATGCAGAAAAGCTTAATGATGCCATTATCAAACTTAAGTTGAAATGGAGTAAAGTCGGGTAATGAGGACATTGCCAGTTGACATTTGCTTAAATTGTTAATTATTAGTAACATTTTACCATGCACATGCCGTCATCAGATTCCCACTCGCCCAACCCTTAACCCCATTGCAATTTCTATTTTGAAATTTGAAGCGCTGATTATGTCGCACTTTTCAAAGATGCCAAGATTGCAATCCTCTTCATCTTATCTTAACAGAAACTCTAACGGTGTTTTTCCTTGTAGACACCTAGTAAAAGCATAATCATGATGTCATATTTTTATCTTCCTAAAGTATTTCATTGGAAAGCTTTAATGTCATGCATGATAGGAAAATCCTATTACGCCGATTAGCATGTTTTGTTACCTAGCGGTTTTTAAATACCCAGTAGACCAATTTGGTCCCTGTTTACACATCTCTTTCATAACATCTCCTAAACGAGATTTGTTAAAATACTGGGTATCATTTTCCTGCCAGTGTAAGGAGATTACCAGATTACTTGGTGCAGGTGTTCCTTTTTCTGCTGGCAAGTTATAATACTCCATTTAGTGTAATACCAATTTAGATGAAATAACCAGAAAAGATGATTAACTAAGCAGGTGTGATTCCAAATGAATGTGTGCAGTTTAAAAATGTGTTAAGTACATTAGCAGCCTGATGTAGCCCTCAATAGGATGGATTATTTTCCAGCATCAGCCGGCGTATTAGCCCTCTGGGGTCTGCCACCCAAGACTACCACTGTCAGTAGTGTCGGTAATATGCCGCAAACCCCCATGCCGGTTAAGTACAATGCTGATGCCGGAACAAAAAATGTTTCTGTTCAGTCTGCATCATATTTACCGTATGGGTACTGCCATTGTCAGGGAGTATAGGTATGTGCTGCAGTTACCGCCTTAGAGGCTATTACTGATGCTGTGTAGGGAAGACAAAATGTTCTGTTCATCCACATAATTAAGCCCTGTTTGGGGGTTAACTGCCAGTATCAGGGAGTACAGGTATGTTTTGCTGATAACAATTCTCAACTGTCCGTTCCAAACCCACATGCCCAAATATCAGCTCCATATCAAAGCACAGGGAAACGCATGATGGATAGATAGAGAGACAGACAGACATATCGACGTACAGCTCTTTTTTTTTTATATATCACTATATCATATGGTGCTGTCTACTTAGAGAGGTATAGCATTAATCTGGAATGATGAGTAAAGTACTTGTCTCTCATAACTACTGCAATACTTTTGTTGATTTATAGAGTTATACCATGTACACTTCATACTTTAGAAATAAAGGAGCTAGCTACTATCTCTAAAACAGCCCATACGCTGTGTCTTGAGTAGATATTGGCATATGGATATAGCTCTACTTCAAGAAGGTAATAGCTCTTTGCAGTAGGTAATAGAGAGCCACTTCTAGATTATGACATAGCTGTCTACAGTAGATCGCAAAGCTATTATCCATGTATGTAGATCATCAGAGCTATATTCATTGCTGTCTATAGCTCTTTTGCAATTAGGTAATAGAGCTCCTCTTCTAGATAATGACACGGCGGTCTACATTAGATAGCAGCTGCTATTAACATGTATGAAGATAATTATACATAGCTTATATGGCATATAGATAGCTATATCTTATAGAAAATTAATGTTGCTGTCTTCTTTAGACAGCTGTGGCTATTTATACAGATTAGAGCACTTTATAAATTGCTACCAATGGATGTGTAATGGCAATGCTACATTTGTTCGATCTGTTGTAGGACAGTAATATTTATAATGTATTTAGCATTTGCTGATTATCTGTTCATACATTAATAGCTATATGAGGGGAATCATTTTAGTACCACTCAAGCCTCTACAAATGTCACATTCATTACATGTTTAAAGGCTTTCCTTCCTGATCTAACAGTCGGCTCTGTTCAATAAATATGTCCTCATATGTGACAAGTAGAGCTATTTCATGAAACAACCGATTCCATGAAAACATTTTGTCAGTTCAATATCAGCTATTGGAATGTGTTAGTATTGATTTTCTATTAAACTAGTTCCTTTCCTCCTTCTCCCTGAACTGGTTCTCTTTTGGCGTGTATTATAACATGAATGTTTTCACGTATGTTCTTGCTTGCTATTCTGCGTGTTGCCAATACTTTTTCTGCAATATCCACTCGCTTCACTTCTGTTGTTTACTTAAGACCCGTTTTTTTTTCCGTCGCTGTCCATATCTTCTCTTTATCCAACTCGGCCAACCATGTGATTATGCATTAGATTCTTGATGCCCATCTGAAACGACCTTATTACTGCTAGAGGCACTTACAACAAAAGATTTCGGATTAACATTTTTTTGTCTCTTAAGGTTGTCTTGGCAGAGAGGAAGGATTACTATCGACATTCCTCAAAACCTAATGATATCGTTCGTTCATGTGGCCAGTCCAAAATCACAGTGGAAGATCCGTCTTAACCAGCTGATAGTTTCATCATCCAGGTTGATCATGCTGGAATTCCTCTTGGGGACTTGTAAACCCACAGTCATCTAGATTGGCTAATGGTTTGGTGGCTGCTCCACAATCCCAGTTTGGGTTGATGGTTTACTTCCGATCTTGTGAGGAAGTTCTTTGTACGACCAACGCCAGTTCTGAGTCTGTTTGAAGGTTTGAACACCTGCTTTCGCTATCAAGGTCAACAGCCTTTGGGCTGCTAGATGGGCCTGTCCCAACTGCTTTGTTGCAAAGTAGAGGATGACCATTGCTCAACCATCTGTCATTGATCCACCAAGATGAGCGATAGGGATACTAATGTGACTGCAGTGTCATGGATTGGGTAGGCAAAGTCATTTCCCGTGGAATTCTCTGGTCCTCAAAGGGTGTTGGTGGTGGAATTAGACTACCACGTTCATCACATTTCTTGGCCAGCTGGATCGTCTGAAGGTTCCTCCTAATATTTGCAGGAGCTATGCAGACAGAATTGGATGTAATTCTACAGGCGTTGCCAAGAGGCAACCACTAACAAGTTCATTGCATCATTCAGACCAACATCAATCTTGTGTGAATGTACGCTGTGACTCCATACTGTGGGGCAGCGTACACCAATCTTGTGTGAATGTACGCTGTGACTCCCTACTGGTGTCAGCGTAATTCAGCAGTGGAGTATGCCATGCCAACCGTTGATGTATTAAGGTGTCAAGGATGCACCCCCCCCATCAAGTTCCTGCGAGCCTTCTGGGAGGTTGACAACGAGACTACTGCGTCTTGGCAGCGACTGCCTTGGTGTGTTGATTGAAGTAAGGCTGCGGTCCATTGTGACGCCAAGGTACTCTTCGGTTGTTTGGGTCCGTGTGACATTTTTTTCTCCATCTAGAGTGATGTTTAGTTTCTCTTTTGCGCATCGATTGCCAGGTGTGAAAACCGAGCTACGTCTTGGGTTGCTAGTTTCATCAAGCGCCATCTGTGGTGCCATTACAGTATGATATAATGCACGATCAAAAGTTCACTTGGTTTGCAAAGCTAGTCGGCAGACAATTAGTCCGACCTCATTCCCAGAGCATTTAACACATTCGTTCAAAACCGCTACATCCACAACGTCCATTTTTTATTTCAAAATGTAAGCAAAATGTTGATCTTATGCATTTTATGGCGAACATTTTTATTAGTAGAAAAGTAATTCAGTGGAGACTAAACCATGGGGTGTTTTCTGGTCCTTAATCACTCATTTTTAGAGAATATCAGGTCATTAAAGCAGCAACCGACCCAAAAAATCCAGACTTGGGCTGGAAGTGATTTCCCTGCATACAACTTTTTATTGGCATTGAGCTGATTCGCGAAAAATGATTGGATGTGTGTAAGCCTCATATAACAATTTAACCACTCCTCGCGATCAATCCGTTTCTTGTTTTTACTATAGATCCATTTCCGTACAATTGCAGTTAGCAATAAAAAGTAGAAAACTAATGTTATAGAACTAACAAGTTCTCTACCTCTGTCCAGGCAGAGCTTGTTCTATTTAAGGCTGCTATGCTACAGTCTTCAAAGAGACATCCTTAACGTAGTATTAACATTAATCCCCAGTACTATCATAGCAGCATCCGTGTGATCAAAAAGTGTTGATTTATAACTTTGCTATATAAATTGCTTCATTTTTTTAATGTTTCTTGATCATGTTAACAATCATGTCAGGTGAAAGCAAAAACTCAAACTACTTAAGGCTTCAGAGATTACATCGATCACTCCCAACCATTGTTAATATCTCTTGTCTTCACTGATTCAAGGCAATGTTTGCTATTAATTGACATGGTGTGCATGATATACCTAATATCGTACAGTAATTCACAAAATGCACACACACTGGCTGGCTTGTACCCTAAATTATGATGTTTGTACTATATGCCGATTTGCTCCCGAACGCCCGCATGCACACTAGCTGCAAATTGTTTAAGTTTGAAAGATTTGCGAATACCCTGCTGGTTTTTCCTAAGATGCCAATAATTCATGTCTGGCACTTTACATTCCGCATGTGTAGGGTTGGGCACTGTCTTCATTCTAATGAGTAGCCCAACAGGGACATGTGATCTATGAGTGAGAAGCCTATAAACTTTCCAATGACGGCTGACAGTGCATGTTGTATACCAAATCTGAAGTGGTACAGTCAAGCCATGCATGTGGTGTTTGCTATGTGCTTCAGCCCTAGCACGGAATGTTTATTGAATTTTACCATGTCAGATTGACTGTTTACTGTTTTCATTTTCCAGGTCATATAATCCCTGTCATGTTCTTCTGTCAGGCCTTTTTTGAATGGCTCATACATCGTATTCCCCGGTTTCAATAAAATTATTTTAATTTAAGCAGTTATTTTGTTATTGAACTAAATTGTAAATCTCACTCAGTGTCGGTACTGACTCGATGGGACTGTCAAGAGTGGGTCATTTCGATTTATTTTTAGTGTCAACAATATTTGTTATTGTAGAATGTGTGCATCATGGATTGGTAAATAGCCATGGATTTACTGGATGGAGGCTTTTCAATCAAACTGTGCAAGGTGGGAAGTTGAGTGTGTCAGATGGTCGATGAGTTAACGACGGTTTGATTTATGAGTGAACCAGAAATACCACAAGTGACTCAAAGTTAGCTAAAATGTGGTTATAAGTTCAGGGAAATAACAATTTCTTGGTTATCAACACCTTATATTACAGTTCTTTTTAAAAACAGACACCAAAGCATTTTAAAGCGGTCTTGAACCGTAAGTGTAATTTACATTCTACCTTCTACCTTCTGGGACCCTCTGTTTTGGAGGGTACACGGGGGTTTTTGTTATGTGGCGAGTTTCACTGACTGTCCTGAGCTTGTCCTGCCAGTCCATCATCTAATCATGTTTGTTTTGTGTTGTTATATAGTTACTTTGGACTTTATTTGACATCTTTGATCCTTTTACCCTCTCATTTGCATTTATGTCTGACTGTGTCTTTCCCATCCCGCGCTCACGTTGCTGCTGTTTCCCTTCCCTCCTTGCCGCCCTGCTTCTATCGCCCACCGGCCGCCTCTTCTCTTTCGCCTTGTGCCCTCCCTGTTTTTCCGCTTGCCCCACCTTGCCCCTTGTGCCCTAGTCCCCTGGCCTTGCTCCCCTCCAGTCGCCACTCCTCTGCATGGTGTGCTTGTTTCATGATGCCTTATCCACACTTGCTTGGAAATGGAGTAAAGTTTGGGTAAATAGGACATTCCTCTTTGACATTGCTTAAAGGGATAAGCAGCAAAAATGCAAGAAATACAAACAAATGTGGAACTTTATTTTTTTAGCGTATAAATCAAAGATAGTATGTACAAATCATATAACTACTTTAATGTAGGAACAAAACACCAATAGCGAAAAATTGTAGTATTTGAGGAAATGTGTCATACCGCCTCTCGCAAAGATATTCACTGATGGTGTCTCACTTGCACGATGCAAGCCTTTTGTGGTTAACACTCAGACAAAAATAAGACAAAATCATAATGTTTGTGTTTGCAGTCAAACTGTACAGTCAGGGTGTCAACAATATTACCTTATAAATCTGGGAGATTCACAGGGAAAGGTTTTGACCTCAATCGGAATTTTGATATGTCATTTATAGAAATTACAGAATCGGGTAAAAAGTGCCTGCCTTGTCGTTAATACACCGATGTTCAGTCCAACCACTTGCAGGTTATGTTAGGCACATCCTGCCATTAACGAAATACCTCCAATACAAATGTTGATACTTTTTTTTGATGTTTAATTTTAGTAAATTTTACCATGCACATGCCGTCATCAGATTCCCACTCGCCAACCCAACCCCTTCAATTTTCTAACTTTGAATTTGAAGCGCTGATTATGTCGCACTTTTCAAAGATGCCAAGATTGCAATCCTCTTCATCTTATCTTAACAGAAACTCTAACGGTGTTTTTCCTTGTAGACACCTAGTAAAAGCATAATCATGATGTCATATTTTTATCTTCCTAAAGTATTTCATTGGAAAGCTTTAATGTCATGCATGATAGGAAATCCTATTACGCCGATTAGCATGTTTTGTTACCTAGCGGTTTTTAAATACCCAGTAGACCAATTTGGTCCCTGTTTACACATCTCTTTCATAACATCTCCTAAACGAGATTTGTTAAAATACTGGGTATCATTTTCCTGCCAGTGTAAGGAGATTACCAGATTACTTGGTGCAGGTGTTCCTTTTTCTGCTGGCAAGTTATAATACTCCATTTAGTGTAATACCAATTTAGATGAAAATAACCAGAAAAGATGATTAACTAAGCAGGTGTGATTCCAAATGAATGTGTGCAGTTTAAAAATGTGTTAAGTACATTAGCAGCCTGATGTAGCCCTCAATAGGATGGATTATTTTCCAGCATCAGCCGGCGTATTAGCCCTCTGGGGTCTGCCACCCAAGACTACCACTGTCAGTAGTGTCGGTAATATGCCGCAAACCCCCATGCCGGTTAAGTACAATGCTGATGCCGGAACAAAAAATGTTTCTGTTCAGTCTGCATCATATTTACCGTATGGGTACTGCCATTGTCAGGGAGTATAGGTATGTGCTGCAGTTACCGCCTTAGAGGCTATTACTGATGCTGTGTAGGGAAGACAAAATGTTCTGTTCATCCACATAATTAAGCCCTGTTTGGGGGTTAACTGCCAGTATCAGGGAGTACAGGTATGTTTTGCTGATAACAATTCTCAACTGTCCGTTCCAAACCCACATGCCCAAATATCAGCTCCATATCAAAGCACAGGGAAACGCATGATGGATAGATAGAGAGACAGACAGACATATCGACGTACAGCTCTTTTTTTTTTATATATCACTATATCATATGGTGCTGTCTACTTAGAGAGGTATAGCATTAATCTGGAATGATGAGTAAAGTACTTGTCTCTCATAACTACTGCAATACTTTTGTTGATTTATAGAGTTATACCATGTACACTTCATACTTTAGAAATAAAGGAGCTAGCTACTATCTCTAAAACAGCCCATACGCTGTGTCTTGAGTAGATATTGGCATATGGATATAGCTCTACTTCAAGAAGGTAATAGCTCTTTGCAGTAGGTAATAGAGAGCCACTTCTAGATTATGACATAGCTGTCTACAGTAGATCGCAAAGCTATTATCCATGTATGTAGATCATCAGAGCTATATTCATTGCTGTCTATAGCTCTTTTGCAATTAGGTAATAGAGCTCCTCTTCTAGATAATGACACGGCGGTCTACATTAGATAGCAGCTGCTATTAACATGTATGAAGATAATTATACATAGCTTATATGGCATATAGATAGCTATATCTTATAGAAAATTAATGTTGCTGTCTTCTTTAGACAGCTGTGGCTATTTATACAGATTAGAGCACTTTATAAATTGCTACCAATGGATGTGTAATGGCAATGCTACATTTGTTCGATCTGTTGTAGGACAGTAATATTTATAATGTATTTAGCATTTGCTGATTATCTGTTCATACATTAATAGCTATATGAGGGGAATCATTTTAAGTACCATCAAGCTCTACAAAATGTCACCTCATTACCTTTGTAAAAGCTTTCCTGATCTAACAGTCGTCTGGTTGCAATAAAGATGTCCCTCATATGTGACAAGTAAAGCTATTTCATGAAACACGATTCATGAAACTTTTGTCATTAAATATCACTATTGGAATGTGTTTAGTATTGATTGTTTTCTATTAAACTATTCCTTCTCCCTGACCTGGTTCTCTTTTCGTGTAATTTATACAGAATGTTTTCACAGTATTGTTCTTCTATTTGCGTGTTTGCCATCACTTTTCTGCAAATATCACACTCGCTTTCACTTCTTTGTTTCCTAAGACGTTTTTTCCTCCGTCGGCTGTCATAATCTTCTCTTTATCCCACACCGGCAACCATGTGATTATGCATTAGATGCTGATGCCCATCTACACGACTTTCACTGCTAGAGGGCACTTAAACAAACGATTTCAGGATAACATTTTTTGTCTCTAGGTTGTCTGTCAGAGAGGAAGGATTACTAGCGACCATTCCGCAAAACATACTGAATATCGGTCGTTCATGCAAGTCCAAAATCCGCAGTGGAAGATCCGTCTTTAACCAGGCTGATATTTTCATCATTCCAGGTTGATCAGGCTGGATTCATCTGGGACTTGTAGATCTCACATTCATCTATGATGTGCTAATGGTTTGTGGCTCTCCACAATCGGCAGTTTTGGTGAAGGGTCTACTCCGATCTTGTGGAGGAAGTTCTTTGTACGACAACCCAGTTCTGAGTCGTTGAGGTTGACCTCTGCTTTCATATCAAAGTCACAGCCTTTGGGCTTGCTTGATGGGCTGTCCACAACTGCTTTAGGTTCAAAGTAAGGATGACCATTGCTCAACCATCTGTCATGATCCAGGATGATCATAGGATACTTGACTTCAGTGTCATGGATTGGGTAGCAATTCATTCCGGGAAGTCTCTGGTCCTCAAAGTGTTGGTGTGGGATTAGACTAGCAGGTTCATCACATTTCTTGTCGATCTTGATCGTCTTAAGGTTCCTCCTAAGATTTGCAGGAGCTATGCCAGACAGAATTGGGAGGTTTCTACAGGCGTTTGCCAAAAGGCCCCACTAACAAGTCCCTCATTGCATCATTCAGAACAACATCAATCTTGTGTGAATGTACGCTGTGACTCCATACGGTGGCCGCGTACAGCAATCTGTGTGAATGGAACGCTGTGACTCTGGTGCAGCGTATTCATCAGTGGAGTATGCCAAGGCAACAGTTGATGTAGTGACGGTGGTCACATGATGCACCCTATCCAGTTCCTGCGAGCCATCTGAGGAGGTTAACACGAGACTGCGTCTTGGGGCAGCGACGGCCTTGGTGTGTTTTATTGAAAAGTAAGGCTGCGGTCCATATTGACGCCAAGGTACTTCGTTGTTGGTCGTGTGGACAGTTTTTACTTCATCTAGAGTGATGTTTAGTTTTCTTTGGTTGCCGTCATCGATTTGCCAGGGGGAAAACATAGCTGACGGTCTTGGTTTTGCGAGTTTTTTTCAAGTGCCATCGTGGCATTACATCATGATCTAATGCCGATCAAAAAGTTCACTTGTTTGCAAAGCTAGTCGGCAGACAATTAGTCCGACCTCATTCCCAGAGCATTTAACACATTCGTTCAAAACCGCTACATCCACAACGTCCATTTTTTATTTCAAAATGTAAGCAAAATGTTGATCTTATGCATTTTATGGCGAACATTTTTATTAGTAGAAAAGTAATTCAGTGGAGACTAAACCATGGGGTGTTTTCTGGTCCTTAATCACTCATTTTTAGAGAATATCAGGTCATTAAAGCAGCAACCGACCCAAAAAATCCAGACTTGGGCTGGAAGTGATTTCCCTGCATACAACTTTTTATTGGCATTGAGCTGATTCGCGAAAAATGATTGGATGTGTGTAAGCCTCATATAACAATTTAACCACTCCTCGCGATCAATCCGTTTCTTGTTTTTACTATAGATCCATTTCCGTACAATTGCAGTTAGCAATAAAAAGTAGAAAACTAATGTTATAGAACTAACAAGTTCTCTACCTCTGTCCAGGCAGAGCTTGTTCTATTTAAGGCTGCTATGCTACAGTCTTCAAAGAGACATCCTTAACGTAGTATTAACATTAATCCCCAGTACTATCATAGCAGCATCCGTGTGATCAAAAAGTGTTGATTTATAACTTTGCTATATAAATTGCTTCATTTTTTTAAATGTTTCTTGATCATGTTAACAATCATGTCAGGTGAAAGCAAAAACTCAAACTACTTAAGGCTTCAGAGATTACATCGATCACTCCCAACCATTGTTAATATCTCTTGTCTTCACTGATTCAAGGCAATGTTTGCTATTAATTGACATGGTGTGCATGATATACCTAATATCGTACAGTAATTCACAAAATGCACACACACTGGCTGGCTTGTACCCTAAATTATGATGTTTGTACTATATGCCGATTTGCTCCCGAACGCCCGCATGCACACTAGCTGCAAATTGTTTAAGTTTGAAAGATTTGCGAATACCCTGCTGGTTTTTCCTAAGATGCCAATAATTCATGTCTGGCACTTTACATTCCGCATGTGTAGGGTTGGGCACTGTCTTCATTCTAATGAGTAGCCCAACAGGGACATGTGATCTATGAGTGAGAAGCCTATAAACTTTCCAATGACGGCTGACAGTGCATGTTGTATACCAAATCTGAAGTGGTACAGTCAAGCCATGCATGTGGTGTTTGCTATGTGCTTCAGCCCTAGCACGGAATGTTTATTGAATTTTACCATGTCAGATTGACTGTTTACTGTTTTCATTTTCCAGGTCATATAATCCCTGTCATGTTCTTCTGTCAGGCCTTTTTTGAATGGCTCATACATCGTATTCCCCGGTTTCAATAAAATTATTTTAATTTAAGCAGTTATTTTGTTATTGAACTAAATTGTAAATCTCACTCAGTGTCGGTACTGACTCGATGGGACTGTCAAGAGTGGGTCATTTCGATTTATTTTTAGTGTCAACAATATTTGTTATTGTAGAATGTGTGCATCATGGATTGGTAAATAGCCATGGATTTACTGGATGGAGGCTTTTCAATCAAACTGTGCAAGGTGGGAAGTTGAGTGTGTCAGATGGTCGATGAGTTAACGACGGTTTGATTTATGAGTGAACCAGAAATACCACAAGTGACTCAAAGTTAGCTAAAATGTGGTTATAAGTTCAGGGAAATAACAATTTCTTGGTTATCAACACCTTATATTACAGTTCTTTTTAAAAACAGACACCAAAGCATTTTAAAGCGGTCTTGAACCGTAAGTGTAATTTACATTCTACCTTCTACCTTCTGGGACCCTCTGTTTTGGAGGGTACACGGGGGTTTTTGTTATGTGGCGAGTTTCACTGACTGTCCTGAGCTTGTCCTGCCAGTCCATCATCTAATCATGTTTGTTTTGTGTTGTTATATAGTTACTTTGAATTAACAAATAAAGAAAAATTTTAAAATGTCCGTAACGCTCTTAAAAAAATATGTGCTATTGCCCTAACCCTATTACTAGTATTATATTAGGTGAACATCCATTCTACAGGAATAGCAGACTCGCTTGTTCATTTTTGATAGTTACAGAGCATGCAAAGGGAACTTCATTTCTACCACAGGAGTTGATAGAAATGTGGACAATGGCCTGTTTTCTTTGGGAGCTTTTAATTGATTGCTTTCTTGCCAGTCATTTCTTCATACAAACCCAAATGCAATGTAGTATGGTCATGACCCATTACATTGGTACTTGGAATCAAATGTTTCTATCTAGGCCGAGGGTATACCAGGGTTGGAATGCCCCTGGGGAATACCAAAGATGCACCTTGGGATCACAAACACTTTCAAATTAATGTCAAACCTAGAAACGTAGTATGCTAACATTGCTTTTGTTTTTTTTGTTTTATACCAGTACTTCAATCATTGATTACCTCCAAGGTCAATTTCCATCGCAGTGCCTTGGGCTTGCGTTTGCTAATTGTGTTGTCATACAAGAAGCAGAGCCTCAGCCTACCATTCACAGTTTTTAAGTCTACTACTTTAAAGGATAACACCAATCTATCCTGAAACTGAGTGTCCCAATGTAGCTTAAGCCAATCTTGTTATCCTGAGTGATGACCTGCACATCCTACTCCCAAACGAAGGTCTCAATTTAAAAGGTAAATGTGATTACACTTACGGGCTTGACTTGAATTGCCATTTATGACTGCTTCTTGAACCTTAAAAAGTCCTGATTTTGATTAGTAACCATTGCATAATCATGTATTTCTTGATAAATATGTCTTTAAGCTTAGCCACTTACAGAGGAGTCTTTACGACCACAATTTCCAATACACCAGTACAAAAAGGAATCTGATGACAAATAGGGGGCACGATTTTAGGTGTTAACAAGAATCATCGATAGTTCTTTAATCCTGCTTTCAACGTGGGCATGCTTCTGGCCCAGATTTTGAAAGCACACTGCAAAGTGTTGTCTTTGAATTAGCATGCGTTTTTATTGATTGTAAAAGTAATTTGTGTGGATTGAAATGTTTTTTTAAATATTAGAAAATGACTGGATTCGATGCATATACCAATATTTAGACACAATCAATACACCCTGAATTCTTTAAGTGTGGCCTTTGAGTGACTGAGGAATACGTATTTAGTCAACGCAATCCTGCAATTTCGTAAGGACTGACTGTGGAATCAGAAGTCCTTATAGCTTCTTACAAAGGGTGATCTGTTAGGATAGGACAAATTAATGCACGACCTTCCTAGTGGATACTTTCAAGCAGATTGCCAAACGTGCAATCTGGATGGACACGGACAAGGATGGCAGCTAAGAAGAAATGTGCTTGCACACGGCAAAATCACCCATGTTGAAAAAACATTCTGTAATGACCAAAAGCCCTGCAGGAGCATTTTCATAACACTGACGAACAAATGACACGTTTTCCCTCATTTTCTGTGTTCGTTCCTTCGTCAATGTCCATTGAAACTACATTATTGTAACAATGTGATTTTTTTGAAGCACTCTTGACTCTCTCATGCTGTGGACCAAGTATTTCTGGGAATGTAAATAATACAATAGCATGCGTTTCCACTTATATATCTTAACTGTTGGTTTGCTGAGCGGCTATTTTCGAGTGTAAACTTCTGTGCTGAACGCAATTTTAAAACCGTGGACGTATTGACTCTTTGATCCTTTTACTATTAATTTGTTTTATTAGCCCGTTTTTAAATACATAATTTAGTATTTTGCCATGTTTTTTAATTCCCACTACTTGATGAAATGCTTGTATATCTACCATACACATACGTTCTTAGCTTATGTAATTGTTTTTGACCTTGAGTTTGGCAGTGATCCATCACTGCGTTTTAGCTTGCCAAACCTTCAACTTTGCACTGTCCCCCTGGAATCGATAACTCAAAAGTAGCACAATTGAGTTGCTAGCATGCATGCATAAAGCTTAATGATGCCATTATCAAACTTAAGTTGAAATGGAGTAAAGTCGGGTATGAGAAACATTGCCATATATTGACAATTTGCTTAAATTGTTAATTATTAGTACATTTTTACCATGCACATGCCTCATCAGCTTCCACTCGCCCACCCTTTACCCCATTACAATTTCTACCTTTGACAATTTGAACTTATTATGTCCACTTTTCAAGATGACAGATGGCAATCCTCTTCACAAACACAACTCTAAGTATTTCTTTGTAATGCCACATAAAAGCTCAATCATGATGTTGCATATTATCTTCCTAAAGCATTTCAATTGGGAAGCTTGATTTAAGCATAATAGGCCCATCCTATTACTCGATTAGCATTTGTGTTAACCTAACCGTTTCAATACCCAGTTAGACAAATTTGGGCCCTGTTACACATCCATCCAAACATCTACTTAAAGAGATTTGTAATACTGTGAATCATTTGTCAGTGTCTGTGTAAAGGAGATTAACAGATTACTTGGGGCAAGAATGTTCCGTTTCTGCTGGCAGGTATATACATACTCATTTTAGTGTAATTCCCAATTTAAATGAAAATTAACCCCGAAAAGATGATTAAGCGAAGCGGGTGTGAATCCAATGGATGGTGTAGTGTTAAAAAGCACATTAGCAGTCCTGACACAGCACTGAAGAGAACAGATTATTTTCCATCACCAGCAATGAGTAATTTAGCCCTTCTGGGGTACTACCAACCGGGACTACCAGTAAGCCCCTCCCCCCCATGCATGCTAATTACTGATACTGTCATCCAGTCATCATCCCGTTTTGAAGTCTCACAGACAGAAGAAGCAGATGGAGCGCTGGTGGAACACTTTTCTGGGCTTCTTGAGACTTCACCAGTGGTGAAGTCATCGATATCTTTGAGATTTTCACTTAAACCAGGTGTCATGGTACGCACATTCCACAGGACATGCGTGACTCAAGATCATCACCCTCTACAGAGACAAAGGTGAAATAAGTGATTGCAACAATTACAGGGGTAACTTCCCCCTCCTAGTATTGCGGCAAAGTTTTTGCGCCGTGTTTGTGTTTGATGCGTCTTCAGTCCTGGCTTGATAGGAGTTTGTATCCTATACATTCTTAGATAACGCAGACTCCGATGGCTGGCCATGTCCGTCGAATGGAGGGATGGCCGTCTACCAAAAGATATCATGTATGCTGAGCTTACATCTGGCCAGAGAAAAGTTGGTCGACCCATGCTCCTCTACAAGGATATTTGTAAGTGTGGATATGGTGTACCCTGAACATATACATTGGGTGCTGGGAGAAACTTGCTTACAATCGTCATCTTTGGCGTAGAACCGTGAAGAACACCTTGATTGAGAACAACATATCATCAGCCAGTTTGAGAAGCAGCGGCTAAAAGAAAGCTGCCCAGATCCTTGGATGTCAAGCTGTGACATCCATATATGTAGCACCTGTGGCCGAGACTGCCACTCTAGGACGTCGCTGTTCACCTATCCTGTGACTTAATGTGGGTGCTTTATCCATAGTCGCTTGCGACTGCGGAGGCTATATATATAACTGATACTGGTACAGGGAAAACAAAAAGTCTGTACTTCTCATATATGTCTGTGGTGGGGTACTGCATCGTCAGGAGTATAGTGTACGTGCTTCAGTTACCGCCATACAGCTAAATTTACTGATGCTGAGATGTTCTGTGCAATACTGCCTCATATTAGCCCTGTTTTGGGGTACTGGAATTATCAGGGAGTGCAGGTATTTGCTGTAACAACGCCTCAAGACTGTCCGTTCCAACCCACATGCAAATATGAGCTTCCATATCCCAAAGCACAGGGAAACTCATAGCTGGATAGAGAGATATACACAGACATAACAGCTCTTGTTTTTTTGGTTATATCACTCTATCCATATGTTGCCGTCTACTGTAAGAGGCATTATCTGGAATAATAGGAGTAAGTACTTGTTCTCTCTATTACTACTGCAAATGCTTTATTGATTTATAATTTATACCATTACCCTTCAATAGTTAAAATAAAAGGAGCTAGCTACTATCTCTAAAATAAAAGCCATAGGTTTTTTTAGCTGTCTTTAGTATATATTGGCATATGATATAGCTTCTACTTGAAAAAGTCTACTGCTAACATCAGCAATAGGAATAAGAAGCCACTTGTAGATAGGACTTGATGACTTCATAAAAGCTACACAGTAATTGTATAAGAATATACAGAGCTTTATTTCATATGGCTGCTATCTACTATATATAGTTATGACTTTATAGAAATAATGTTGCTGTCTTCTTTAGACAGCTGTGGCTATTTATACAGATGTCTACATACTTTGATACATTGCCTATCAAGGCTATGTATATGATTGTTTACATTGCTATTCCGTTTGTAGACAGTACGATTTATAATTAATATGTAGGCAACTTGCTATTATCTTGTTTAATACATTTACTGGCTGATTATCAGGGGAATCATTTTTAAGTGCCACTCAAGCCTAGACAAGTCGCATTCATTACATGTGTAAAAAGCTTTCTTGATCTAACAGTCAGTTCGTTCATAAATATGGTCCTCATATGTGACACTAGAGCTATTTTCATGAAACCATTCCTATGAACATTTTATTTCATCAGTTAAATATCACCATTGGAATTTGTTAGTATTGATGTTCTATTAAACTAGTTCCTTTCTCCCTGAACTGGTTCTCTGTTTGCATGTAATTTATAACATAATGTTTTGTCGACAGTATTGTTCTTGCTATTTGCGTGTTGCCAATCACTCTCTCTGCAAATATCACACTCGCTTTCACTTCTGTTGTTTACTTAAGACCGTTTTTCTTCCGTCGGCTGTCCTATCTTCTCTTTTCCTAACCTCGGCGACCGTATGATTATGCATTATAATGTCTGATCCCCCATCTGAAACGACCCTTTTACTGCGAGAGGGCACTTAAACAAACAGATTCAGATCAAACATTTTTTGTCTCTTAAGGTTGTCTTGGCGGAGAGGAAGGATTACTATCGACCATTCCTCAAACTTAATGATTATGGCACATCAAAGTTCACTTGGTTTGCAAAGCTTGGCGGTAACAATTAGTCCGACCTCATTCCCAGAAGCATTTAACACATTACGTTCAACCACTTACGTCAACAAGTCCCTTTTTATTTTACAAAAGGTGAGCAAACTGTAGATCTTATGCATTTAATGGTGACTTTGATTCGCAATGAAAGTAGATTCGGGAGACTCCCATGTCTGTCCTTAATCATTATTTTTAGAGAATAGTCTGTCCTTAGAAGAAGCAACCGACCCAAACAATCACACCTGGCCGGAAGGGATTTACTGCATACAACTTTTTATTGCGCTGATATCGCGGAATGATTGGATGTTGTGTAAGCATCATGATAACAGTTTACACGCCTAGGAATTAATCTTTGCTTCTTTAGTGTTTTTTGTTATTTGAGATCTCATTTCTTGCAATGCGTGAGTGCAGAAAAGTAGAAAAATATTTTTTAATAGAACTAACAAATTAGCCTAACCTCTTCCACAGGCAAGGCTTTTTTATAGTTAAGGCTGGCTTATGCTACAGTCTTTCAAGACGATCCTTAACATATTACCACTAATCCAGTACTATTGTGACGCATCTGTTTTGAATTTTATAAATTTGCTAGATAAATTGCTTGTCAGGTCTTTTTTACGTTTTTCTTTATCAATGCAACAACCAGTTCATGTAAAAGCAAAACCAAACTACTTAAATGCTTCAGAGGATTACAATCGATCACTCCAACCGTGTTAATACCTCTTGTCTTTACTGATCAATGCATGTTATTCTATTAATTGACAAATGGTGTGCTGATATACAAATATCTACAGTATTCACAAAATGCACACCCACTGCTTGGCCTTTATGGCACTAATTAAATGTTGTACGATATCACGATTTTGCTCCCTGAACGCCGCAGCACACTAAGCTGCAATTGTTTAAAAGTTTGATGAGATGCGATACCCTGCTGTTTTTTCCTAATATGCCCAAATAGATCATGTCTTGCACTTTACATTCCACATGTGTAGGGTTGGGCAATGTCTTCATGTTAATGATTAAGCCCACAGGCCATTTGAATCTATAGTGAAAGCTAATAAAATTTCCAATTATGTCTGCAAGGCGCATGTTGTATAATCAAATCTGAAGTGTAGACCTGCCATGCTGTTCGGTGTTTTGCTATGCGGCCGACATTTGAAGAGTATGTCTCGATAGGAATTTCAGCCCTGAGCAGGAATGTTATTGAATTTACCAGGTCCATGAACTGTTATTACTGTTGCTATTTCATGTCATTATCACAGTCATGTTCTTTCTGTCGTCATTTTGCATGGGCTCATACATCGTATTCCCCGGTTTCAATAAAGTTATTTTAATTTACGCGGGTTAATTTTAGTTGGAACTAAATTGTTAAATCTCACTAAGTGTTGGTACTGACTAGAATTGGGAATATAAAGAGATGGGTATTTCTGTTTATGTTTTAGTGTCAACAATATTTGTTATTGTAGAATGCGAGGCAGTCAATGGGTTGGTAAATAGGCACAATTTACGGATATGAGCTTCAAAATCAACTGGGGGAAGTTGTCAGATGCGATGATTTAACTAACGTTTTGATTTATCAGTATAGGGAACCCTAAATACCACAAGTACTGAAAAGATAAATCTAGTTATATTTCATGGAAATAACAATTTCTTGTTTACCTGTATATTACTGTTCTTTTTGAAAAACAAACCAAAATAAAAGTGTCTTGAATTTGAAGATGTCATTTAGGCTGCTTCTCGATCTGAAAAAAGTCTGGCTGATTTTGGAATAGTAAACCTGCATAATAATTGTTATTTCTTGGTAAATATCAGCATTTTAAGGATCTTTACTAAGAACAATTTTCAATACAACATGCAAAAAATTGGACTTGATGAAAATTGGGGCGCAACTTTTATTTTGCTTTGAAGAAATCGTGATAGTGGGGCTTTCAATCTACTTTCACGTGGCAAGCTTCTTGCCCCACACTTTTGAAAGCCACTGCGCATGTGTTGTCTTTTAAATTAGTCCATGCCGTTTGCTATTGATTGAAACAGTGTGCTATGCCAAGTGGATGTTATTTTTAAATATTAAGAATGCCTGTAGAGATATCATATAACATAGTTAGACACAACACATACACATCGAATTCCCTTTAAGTGTGGCCTCGGTTGATGACTGGCGAATGACGTATTAGGTCAACTTAATCTTGCATCATAAGGCTGGTCTGTGAATCAGAAGTCATTATAGCTTCTTACAAAGGGTTATCTGTTAGCATAGGACAAATAAGGGGAAGACTTGCCTAGGGGGATACTTTCAAGCAGATTGCCAAACGTGCAATCTGGATGGACACGACACATGGCTGCTAAGAAGACATGTGCTTGCACGCGCAAAAATCACCCCAGGTTGAAAAACACGATTTCTGTATGACCAAAAGCCATGCAGGGAGCTATTTCATAAACCCACGGACGAAACAAATTACACGTTTTCCCTCCTTGCCTGTGTTCGTTCCTTCTGTCACTGCCATGAAACTCATATTGTAACAATGTGGATATTTTTGAAGCACGCTGACTCTACTCATGCTATGGACCAAGTATTTCGGGAATGGTAAAATAATAAATAAGCATGCTTTCACTAATATATCTTAACCTGTTGGTTGCTGAAGCTGCTATTTTCGATTGTAACTTCCTGTGCTGAACAGCATTTTAAAACCGTGGACGTTATTTGCATCTTTGATCCTTTTACGCTATAATTTGATTTATGATGACCTTGTATTAAAAAATACTAGATTTAGTATTTTGCCCAATGTTTTTATTCCATACTTGATGAAATGCTTGTATATCTACCATCACACATACGTATCTTTAGCATTATGTAATTTTTTTTTTAACCTTGAGTTGGCTGAGTACATCACTGCGTTTTAGCTGCTCAACCTTGAAACTTTGGAATCGTACACTCCAAGGTTTTAAAAAAAAAGCACAATTGATTTTTGCTCGCATGCATGCAGAAAAGCTTAATGATGCCATATCAACTTAAGTTGAAATGGGTAAAATCGTGTAATGAGGAACATGCCAGTTGAACATTTGCTTAAATTGTTAATTCTTATTAACATGTTACCATCACATCCCTTCATCAATTCCTACTCGCCCCACCCTACCCCATTGCAATGTTATTTTAAATTTGAAACATTGAATTATGTTGCACTTTCAAAGATGCCAATCTTCCAATCTCCTTTGTCTATCTTTTAACAAAACTCTACAGTGTTTCTTTGTATATGCCATAGTTAGCATAATCAAGATGTGATATTATCTTCCTAAAGCATTTCAATTGGGAAGCTTGAATTCCATGCATGATAGGCAATCCTATTCGTCGATTAGCAGTTTGTTAACCTAAACCGTGTTTTATACCCATAACAATTTGGTCCTGTTTACACATCCTCCAAACATCTACTTAAATGAGATTTGCTAAATACTTGGATACATTTGCAGTGCCATGTGTAAAGGAGATGACCAGATTACTTGGGGCTGGATGTTCCATTTCTGCTGCAGGTATAAAAACTCATTTTAGTGGTAATACCAATTTAGATGAAAATAACCAGAAAAGATGAGTGAACGGAGCGGGTGTGATTCCCCAAATTGATGTGTAGTGTAAAAGTGTTTAAGCACAGATCATCCTGAATGAAGTGTCTATTGAATGGATTATTTTCCATGCATCAGCCTTAAGTAATTAGCGTCTGGGGTACTGCCATGCAGGACTACCACTGTCAAGTAGTGTTTGAGTTGGGTCTGGCAGTAACACCCACACACATTAATTCATGATACTGGTCAGGGAAAACAAAATAGTCTGTACGGCATTCTAATGTCTTGTGGGTACTGTATGTGCGCAGTAAGCCCCATACATGCTAATTACTGATGCTGAATAGAGAGACAAATGTTCGTTCAGTCACTGCATAGTAATTTGCCTGTGTGGGGTACTGCCGATGTCAGGTAAGTACAGTCATGTGCTGCGGTAACCCCTATGTAGGCCGATACTGATCTGATACAGGGATAACAAAATGTTCTGTTCCGTATTTGCTATTCAGTGATTATCCTGTGTACTGCCATTGTCAGGGAGTATAGGTATGTGCTGGCAGTAACCCCCATGCAGGCTAATTACTGATGCTGATTTGGAGAGAACCAATGTTCGGTATTTATTATCTTTCCCCTGCGAGATGGCCACCCCCCCACCCGCCCCCTGCTCCCGCCCAGCTGGTGGGAGCTGCCCACAAGTTTTGAAAAAACCCCATATTCACGTGGCCGGATTCGAACCGGCGACCACCGTATTACTAGAACGGCGCTCTAACCACGATCCACAAGACTGGGTGGTAGAATAGCGATAAGACCCATCATCTATAGGTGTTAAGTTCGAAGGTGTCCATCGCCATTTCCCTATCGGATAGCATCAGAAGGTATATTTACTATACATTTATATTTGTTTTGATTTTTAACTACTATTTCTCCCAGGTAGACAAGGATGGGTATTTAATCTTTCCCTGAAGATGCCAGCGCCACACAAGTGTTGAAACAAAAAACCATATGCACTTGGCCGGACATTCGACCCAGGCGACCTCCGCTTACTAGTAACGGCTCTCAATCCAACTGAGCCACAAGACTGGGTTGGTAGAAGAGCGCTGACATTCATCTATAGGTGTTAAGTTCGAAAGTTTCCATCGCTTTCGCCTAGTCGAGAGCATCAGAACGGTAATTTACATATACAAGTTTATATTTTGTTTTGAATTTTTAACTAACTTAAGTTCTCCAGGTAGACAAGGATGGTATTTATTATCTTTCCCTGTAGATTGGCCAAGGCACACAAGTGTTGAACAAAAAAACCCATATGCAAAATTTTCAAAACAATATAAATTGTATATGTAAATATACCGTTCTGATGCTATCCGCTAGGAAGCGATTGACACCTTCGAACTTAACACCTATAGATGATTCTATCGCCCTTTTCTTCTACAACCCAGTCCTTTGGCTCAGTTGGGTTTAGAGCGCCGTTATTTTTTTCTAGTATACCGGAGTCAGCCGGGTCGCATCCGCAAGTGCTATGGGGTTTTTTTTTTTTTTTTTTTTTTTTTCAACACTTGTGTGCGCTGTCACTCCAGGGAAGATTAATAAATACCCATCCTTGTCCTACCTGGAGAACTAAAAAAAAGGGTTTTAGTTAAAAATTCAAACAAATATAAATTGTTATAATGTAAATATACCGTTCTGATGCTATCCGCTAGAAAGCGATGGACACTTCGAGACTTAACACCTATAGATGAGGTCTATCGCTCTTCTACCACCCAGTCTTGTGGCTCAGTTGGTTAGAGCTCCGTTACTAGTAATACGGAGGTCGCCGTTTCGAATCGCCAGTGCATATGGGGTTATTTTTTTTTTTTTTTCAACACTTGTGTGCGCTGGCCATCTCCAGGTCAAGATTAATAAATACCCATCCTTGTCTACCTGAGACTAAGTGTTAAAATTCACAACAAATTGTTGCTGTTTCATACTGCATTAGTAATTTGCCTGTGTGGGGTACTGCCATTGTCAGGTAGTACAGATATGTGCTGCGGTAACCCCTATGTAGGCTTATTACTGATGTTGATACGGAGAACAAAATGTTCTTTCAGTATTGCATCAATGAATCATGAAAGCATCCCGTCCTTCGGAGGGACGTTAAAGCGCGGCCCGTGAACAAGAGTCACAACTGTACATTTTACATCGCATCAGTGTCGATACGAGTATGTTGTAAACCCTGACTGTTTACCCAATCCGCCCCCAGTCTCAAAAAGTGGGCCAAGTTAGGAGCATCCGTATCGGATACACGCGTCCCGCGTATCAGCTTTACTCAGTTGAATAATCCTGACACCACCACAAGCCTTACTAATGACCATTTGGACACAATAGAAGAATATGGTAAACAAAATAAAAGCCTTCAAAACTTTTCAAAAGATTCACACATAAATGTTTTCATAACCTACGTCCTGAATACATCCTGACTGGTCGAGATCCAGTCCTAACATGATTAGCCCTGCCAATATCGATAATTGTGTACTGACTCAAGCTCTAAGCCGTGTTATGATTCCCGTAATTTGTGGGATTTCTTGTGATTACGAAACTCATCAGTCACTTTAATCCAATCAGACAGTTGTTTTCTATAACAAGTGCCCATGCGTATAATGAAAAATTAGCCTACAGGGGTTTCAACAAAAGATTGAATTGAAAGAGAATATATTAGTATTTACTTCCATAAATTATCTCAATAGCATTGTTTTAAATATTCACATAATAAATTTGAATCACATTGTGAATGAATATAATGTTGAAAAACTATTTCTTGTAATTATTTAGTTTTTCAAATCAGCAATCACTAGTTGTTACCCTTGCAGGCAATGGACTAATCCAAAATATCTATGATCGATTCCCGATCAATTTGTCTTGACTGAGAAGAGAAGATGCTTTAACAAGTGAAGGAAAAAGGATGTTTTCCAGCCGATTTTTTGCCGATTAGATCATTTTTAACTTCCAAAAAGGGTATGTATGATTGGGGTTGGATATGTTTCCATGTATGAATGCTGAATTGGCCCTCGGGCAGGCCGGCGGGAATTGCTTCACGATTAGTGCGCCGGCCTGCCCTCACGCAAAATTAGCGTTCATACATGGAAACATAATTATGCATGAACCCCTAAATTAGGAACACTGATTTCATGCTGTTTAGGATTTTTCATTGCTTTAAGGATTTCCCCCTAAAACCCAATCACACCCCTGATTTTAAGAATTGTTTCCATTTTCCATGCAACAAAACATTAAAAAAGCAGAAAAGCAGAGAAGACAATCTCCATTTCATATAAAAATATTGTTACAATAAATATCTATGACATTAACTTCCATTTTGAAATGGTTCCATGTTTTTGCAGTGATGCTACAAGATATTACTTTCTGGGCATATACGCTATTAAATTTCTATGTAGAATTGGCAGAGCCTGAAGAAAACAGAAACAGAACTACCTTTATCGAAAATTCTGTGATATCACCAGTGTGTGCAATATTGTAGTTATAAAATGTGAAATATTTATTCAGATAAAATAACATCAACATAAGAGACATTTGATTTCAAGAATTAAAACATTGTATGATTATGTTAGAGCCAGACGATGGTGGTCAAGCCTCATTCAATATAGGAACTCACAAAATGTATCAAATTAGATTACAGCAATAAAAACTGCAAACAATAAACTGATTTGGGCGTTTTGGAGTGGGTCGGACATTGGCATTCCCTTGGTCCATATGACCTTGTCTTCATCAGCTATTCATATATAAATATTTAGAAATAACCCTTATAGTGGAGTTGGCAATCTCAGCTCCACCAGTTTTGGAATAAGAAAATATTCCTTGACAACATCCAAAAATTTTTTGGTCAAGATTTTGCTTTTAAGTTTTAAATCAGTGGCGACATCTAAATACAGGATTTCTTTGACGCCACCGCCTGGTTAGAGCCTGAATATAATGCCAACTATCCATTAGATTGCTGGTGCAGAGGGTGTCTACAATCTGATATCAGATTCTCTGGCTGTATATGACAGAAAGTTAATTTAAGTTTGAAATTGCCTAAATGTAAACTTGTAATTTCAGGCAGAGTATCTCTGGCTAAATTGGAACACTCCAAAGGAACAAGTGATTACTTGTAAAATGCATGGTATGCATAGGAAGCATGGATATTGGGAACTCTACTTTAATTTCTTTCAAAAGGCTACCAGGCCCGTATGCAGGGGTGCAGGGGTGCGCCTCCCAAATTCCACAAAGGGGCAAAGGTCCACTTTTTGAAAAAAAAGTCCAAAATTTAGAGAAATAGTGACAAGAAAGCCAACTTGGTGGTGAAAAAGTCCCAAAAAGGTACCCATTTGAAGGGGTTAGGTCCACTTTTTTACAAAAAGTCCTTTTTCGAAAAAGCCACTTTTTTCGAAGTCCCGCACCCCCCCCCCCCCCCCACTAAAAAAATCCTGTGTACAGCCCTGCAGGCATACCATTTGCATTGCAATTGTTATTTCCATTTTCCCGTGAGTGCAGAAACCTTTCAAATGTATTATTACGCTATATAATTAATTTTAGCAAAACAAATCCAAAAATTAGGATGAATGGATGAAAAGAAGAAATAAATTGCATAAATAGAAGTTAAATATTGTATCTACAAACAATTTCACCACTGTATTCAATTTTTTTTGTAGAAAAACAAATTAAACTCTAAATAAATGTATATAAATAAATTGATAATATTAAAAAGACATTGCATTTGGTTTATTCAATAGATTGTAGACAAAAACTGAAGTTCAAGAAAAGATAAATGAATGAAAAATGACATTTGTTAACAGTACAACGTCAGAGAACAAGCTGAATGCATAATTGAATCGATAGATGGAATATTTGCTTTAAAACCGCATGCACTGTGCCATTTGTTCCCATTAAACTTCACCAAGTTTCACTTGATCTCTCATTTGTAACCAATTTCTAAGTAGAGCGCTCACTATTTGGAATTACCTAAATTACAAAGTGAAGCAGAGAAGTTTACAAGTTAACTCCCGTTCACAATGGTAAATTCATTGGTTAATCATAGGTATGATTGTATTGGCCAATCAGAGATGTGGTAAGAAAAGATTAAAGGTGCGTCCAGATATAAGGTCTATTTTGATTGGCTGCCAAGAGAGGATTTATCATGTTATATAATGTAATGAGCTATCATAAATACTGTAAGAAAGTTGATGGGCCTCAGGGGGTTAAACTAGTTCAGCATAAACTTTGTGTAAAGTTAAAACAATCTACTGCTACCGTAAGCTGACATTTTGAGCCTGACGAGAGAATAGACTAAGACATTAGCCACAGAGTTAAAAAGCATCTCCTTTTACAGTAATGGCACGGGCACGGATAGTTAACACAATCATGCTAGTTCACTGGTGGACCAATATGCAGTCGGAAATTTAACCCTACCTTAATGTCAAGAAATACCACCGTCCTGTGAGCCCCTACCAATTTGTATTGATTGCTTCGTGTTTTGTCTATAAACACAGTATTGGGATGTGATGGACAGTCACAGTGGCGGCCATTTTGATAAACTATTCAAGGCCTCAGTTTGACATCTAAATATGTTGTCATCCATGTTGGGAATTAAAGCAACTGATTTTGCCATCTCTTATGTTGGAGTTGACCATTTCATTCTGTTTGAGACCTGAGTTGACATTATGTTCAGCAAATATGCTAGCTAAAATCAATAATCTTCCTCTTTTTAGTTTTGTACATGCTTTATGCAAAACCCACTGAAGAAGATGTGATGGGATTGAAGGGGCAGTTATGTGGTAAAATAAAACCCTCTTATGATAAGGTTCCTGAAGCAGAGTGCTCTTCATTTCTGAATTGAATCTTCTGTGTGTGAATTGCTTAAGTGCTAAAAGCACATGGGCCAACTGTTAAAAATGCATTGTAAATGTCATATATGTAAACAGCAAGTAAAGCCCACTTTAGACACCAAAAAGGTACAAATTCAAATCTTCTCTGAGAAAGTTGTCTGGACTTAAAGGTAGGCAGAAAAGATTGCCTATTATTCCTTGAACCAGTAGTTTGAATATTTGGCTGTAATTACAATTATTTTTTGCCGATTTTTTACCATTATACTGAACTGCAGCACGTATGTGGCATGTTGTTGTGGCAAAGTTTGTTGGAGCATTCAAAAGAAAGTTTACTACTCCCCCACCTCTTAGATTTTTAAACAGATGATACTAACTTTTGGGTGTACGAATTTTAAAAATTTGTTGGCAAACATACAGTTTTTGCCAGCAACACCCCCCCCAATTGAAAATGGTCTGATGATGCCCCTGAGAGTGGGACGTACGTAGGGTGGGACGGAATGAGGGAGAGCAAGAAGGTGTGAAGCGGGGCGAGAGAGAGATGGGGGACAGAGGGGTGGGGAACAAAGAGAGGAGGAGGAGGAGGGTAAAGAGGTGAGGGGAGAAAGTGAATGTTGGTGTGCATGTGTGAGGCTGTGTGTATATGCAGGATAGAACAACAATCCACAAATCGGTTCATGTCGTCGAGACCTGATGTTTCTTTTGCATGAATGAAAAACAAGTGTGAGGAACATACAATGTCCTTGAAATTATTCTACTTAAAACCTGTTCAATGTATACTTGTTTAGACATCTCCTCATATTTGGAGGGCAAAAAGTAGTAATTATTTTTGAAACAATATTTCAATTTAAATGGAAATTCGAAGTCATTCCACCAAATTAATTTGATTTTGACCTCAGCTTTAAACCTGTCATTCCATTAATTAATTGGAATCAGAGATTTAAGAAGAAACTTGTGATAAACTTGAGATTGGTCACTCAAGCACTTTACACCTAATGCAAACCAATTTCTTTTAATCTCACTTCTCCAACTGAGCACAGTTTTAACTACAATAGGTATCACCATCTCCCTTATAAGCACCTATCATCATCATCTGCATCATCATCAACATGCTACACTTATCTTGGGTGGGGATAGGATGACTGACCTCTGTCTCGGAGTGTCACTGCAACGCAGCCTCAAGCATTCAGCTGTTTCTCTGGTCGCCTCAGTAACCCAAATCTGCTACTGTACCTTACACATTACTCCCTGTCTATTACCTTAAAGCGTAAATCTAATGGTGCACGCATTATTCTTTGCAAACTTTGGTGGACAGTCGATTTGTAGCACAAATGAATTACTTGGCTCGTTATAGAGGTTGGAAGTAATAATAGACATGAGTTCTTCAGTAAATTGGATCTCTGTTTGCAGTAAACAAGAATCAGTTTCCAGTAGGCAGCCTATAAAATTTGTGAATTGTCTAATAGATTAAAGAAACTTGATATCATTTTTGAGCGCAATAATGTGAATGGCCTCAAACCTCCAAATTTCAAATTAGCAGATAATAATCTTTTTCACGCTTAGCTTCCAAGTCGGACCTTGCACAATTCCCAACAAAGATGAACAATACAAACATGCACACAGAATAAAAAATAGCACCAATGAATGCTTCTTTTAATTTACTACCCATAAGTAATGACAACACAGTGGCTTATAACCGCCAATTGGCCGGCACCAGCTTGTTGGTCTCATGCATCTATAGTTTTGCACAATCACACTTAGATATGTAGTACGATAGGTTGGACAATCCTCGCATTGTGATATGACATTGCTTTTTGTCGAGCAACTCTGGACATGGTAACAAAACAGACAATATTTTAGATAAAGGTTACTTTAGCAACAAAACTCATTTGAATCATTTTTCTAAAGATGTTATTCAGATTAGGTGTGAAAGTTATGCAATGTTTTGCAAAATGAGTGTGACCTTCAACGTAACGTGGAAATTTACCGATTCGGTTGTTGCAGGATACAATTAAGACAATGGTTCGTAAATAGCATAAATTTATTTTCAAACAATTGAAAATGCTAAGACTGGAGCCCTTACTGTCTTATAAAAGATGTAATTTCAAATATAGTTTTTTTATCTTTGATTGACATTTTCTAACTCTAGGCTGGTATTCTGAAAGGGAGACTAACAACTTTAGACCTGAGTTTAAACCCGGGTTAGTCCTAATAAGAGGGTACCTTTTCCTTTCAAAACTGTGAAAGTAATGTAATGGTGGAGCAAATTCCTCATGGATGGCTGGAGCAGCCATCCATGATGAATTTTTCTAACCTGTTACATACAGCACCTTTTAGAGTATGTTTTAAGAAAAAAAAAGTCCCCTTTTCCCCCCCCTTTGAGGACTAACCCTGGTTTTAACTCAGGTCTAAAGTTGTTAGTCTCCCTTTCAGAATACCACCCTTTATTTTTTGAGGATCTACATCGTTGCTTTAATACATTTATATGTCTTGACTCCATCCTACGATTATATTTAAAAGAATATTGTATGTCTTGATTTGATAAGAGATGAATGGAAGGTTATCTTAGGAAATTGTGTATCCCTGAGAGATATTACAAAAACATTGAGTTAATTTACTTTGTATTTGAATAATCCAAGGACGATTACGTAAATTTGGTTGCGATTGAAAATGTCATAGTTTTAAGACTCTTGAGTTTTCCCCCGTAACTTACATAACGTGCGATAATTTGTAATCTAGTCTCTACATCTTTGTGTGCACGAATCGTTCATTCTGGCAGAACACACATATTCAGATCCAAACATCGCTTGAAATCCCCGAACTTCAGCATAGAGTAAATATTGATTCATATTTCTATCGAGCTGAGAATTTACCGTGATTTCACATTGATATCAAGTGGAAAGTATCTATTAAGGTGGTCAAATAGAATTGCAAAGAAGATGTGCAGGGAGTCATACTAAAATCCTGGTTGATTAAATAAAACTAACTAAAGATTGACTTTTATCCCAATTTTTCCACTGATATCTGTGATACCCGTGTAATCGGTGATAAGCAGTAACACTAAGAGCATGATCACTGGAGATTTTTTGGATTGTAGACGGAGTTAACATACCGAAGCTGTGCCTTTCACGGTGATATGCGAACACAGGAATTGGTCAACAAATGACCTTGCGAGGTCACCCTTGTTCCTATCCCTCAAAGCTGTCCACATGCACAACACTACCCAAACACTCGGGAGTGTTATTGGAGTTTGTGCTCACCCAATTTTTTTCGGGAGGATTAAAACCCTGCTGACCTTGATCCCACTCCAAGTATAAAACTCTGAAGTATAAAACTCCCGAATGGCGTCCTACAACGTCAAAAACCCCCCGATTAACACTCCAGAGTTTTTTTTTTTGAAAACTCTTTGTGTTTACCTCTGTGTGACACCCCTAATGCTGGACCTTATTGAGCTAAATCACAATCCATTACACCTTTTAATTGGAATGTTTATGATCCTGTATGGCAGGTAGGACAATACTAACAAAAAAATAGCTTCATCAATTCAGGTTTTTTTTGAATTTTTTTTTGCCAGAGCTCTCAGTTTTTTTTTAGTGGGCCGACCAGCTTCATACTTCGCGTGGATGTCACTGCATGGCTGGAGGTTGAGACGGATATACTATACTTTTTGTTATCGCATTTCCTTATTGTTTATTCACGGAAGATCATGTGTGATGAAATGCAATTTAATTGTATAAATGCACGTGTATATGTTATAATTAATGGGCCTATGTATATGTCATGACATAATGTGATGTGTTATGTAATGGAAAACCATCCCATAAAAAAATTAAATCTCTAAAATAATATCTTTTCAAATTGTTTTGTCGCCCGTTTATCCCTTCTTCTTATTTCATGTTGGCTTGTTGCCTTCAAAATTCCTTTCAGGTGTTCTCCAGGCAGTCATTTACCTCACCAGCAACCTCCGGTTGTTTTTCGCTCCAAATTTAAATTTGAAAGATTTATTTTTGTTTAGATTCTTTGTTGTTCTATATCTGTTTCCTGAAGTTACATGCAATTTCCACTATTACAAGTCTTTCCCTCAATGATCCCCAATATTATGGTATTGGTAGGTTTCTTGGATTTTCAATAAAAGTAACAGATACCGCACCCTGTATCTTTAGAAACACGTATGGACGTCCTGTTCACATTAGGGCTAAATCCTCTTCGTCAATAGCCATATCATTATCAGAGCATCTTTGTCTTGTTAATACCTTTTGTGAACTTGAGTTCATTTCTTATGTATTTCCCCCTTTTTCTTTTGAATACTACAATGTTGCCAATTTCATTTTTTATATTGCTTACCCATATATATTACGGACTTTATGAATACTTATCTGTAATGCAGCATATTCCTATTTTATTATAAAATTGTTTGTAATTGCCTACTATTGCATGCCTGTAATGCCCACCATCCTTTGTTCGAATTCTACATTATTTATAGTCCATTTCTCCATCTTCGTGCCGTTATTCCATTTTTTTTTTACGTTGACGCAACTTTCCAGCACGACGGCAATATTTGCCGTCTTTTTTGCGCGCGTGCAACCGTCCCGCTTTTTGCAACGCTCTCCGGTTTTTTTCGTGTGCCTTCCCTCTTGAAATTCGCGTGGACGTCACTGCATGGAGGTTGATAAACGAGTATACATTCTTAATTATTGTATCGGCATTTCCTTTAATTGTTTATTTCCAAAAGTCATGTGGTGAATGAAACTAAAAATTTTTAATTGTATAATATGCATAAATATTAACTAAAGAAATACAAAAATAATATATTTTTTGCATATATGTGTATTATATGTGTATGTATAGAAATCCCAATTCACTTAAAATCAAATCCTCTAACTCTATCTTTCAAATTGTTTTGTCGCCCGTTTAATATATCCCTTGTCTTATTTCATCATTATTGGCCTGTTGCCTTCCAAATTCCTCTCAGGTGTTCTCAGGGCAGTTCTTTATAACCACCAGCACCTATCGATGGTGCCTTTGTCGCCAGTGCAAAATTTATTTGAAAGATTTTATTTTGTTTTAGATTTTTTGTTCTATCTCTGTTTTCCTGACTGGACATGCAAATCCACTATTATAGTCCTTACCCATCAATGAAGCCCCAATATTATATTTTCTATGTATGGTTTGTTTCTTGATTTCAGTAATATTACAGATCACAGAACGTGTATCTGTAGAAACAATATTCTTGTTCCCATTATGGGACTGAAATCTTCGTTCATTAGCCATGCATTATTCCCTTGAAACTTGTTACCTTTTGTGACTTTGAGTTCAATGGCTTTTTGTGTTTTTTCCCCTTTTCTTTTGAATACTACCATTGTCGTTTGTGGTGTATTGCTTATCCATTTATATTACCTATTTGATGTATAATTACGGTATGCATCATATAGTTTTTTCATTATCAAATTTTGGTATTAATTG
>JAMKCH010082495.1:0-16205 GCA_023653785.1 Ophioderma brevispina | reverse complement strand
GGGTTGCATGGTGTGGGGGAGGGGGTGGGTGGGAGTGTGGTGGAGTGTTGCAGGGGGTTGGGGAAGGGATGAGGGTGTGGGGGTGTTGGGGAAAGGGGAGTTGTGTTACAGGGTATGGGGGTGTGAGGGTGTTGTGGGGGGGTTGGTGGTTCGGGGGGGTGTGGGGATGAGAGTGGGGAGTGTTGACGGGGGGGTGTTGGAGAGGGCGGGGTATTTGGGGAAGGGGGTGGAGTTTTGCGGGGTGTTGGGGAGGGGTGGAGTGTTGCAGGGTATTGGGAGGGGTGGGGTGTTGAAGTTGCATTTATGCACTGGTTTAGTGATCGCAACATTCGCGCGGGACATAATTTTACGCATCGCGTACATACGAGTTCGCCTTTTGCCAATTTAAATGGGAATAAGTAGGACAATCTGTCCATTTTAGGACAAATGTAGTGTATACCCATGAAGAGAAAGAGAAATGGCTGCCCTAACTAGTCTAAAAGCAGGATAAACGGGGGTTCTTGGCAGACTTGCACCTAATGGAACTAAAAGTAGGGCACTCAAACCATACATGATTTCACTATAATGCTTAATGAAAGCATAATTTTTAATTTGAATCGCAAACAAATCTAATGGAAACAATTGTAAATTGGGCGTCAGCATTAATGTTAACCTACAAACAGTACCGTCGGCAGGACAGTACACTTCATTTGAGGTCGATGGACGATAATTAGCTACGGATTCCAACGTCATTAAACAGTGCATTGACGAGACCACTTAGAGATTTATGGGAGACATGAAAATGGATGTAGGCCACCGATTTTCAAGTTGTCGTGGATTTTGAAAATTCTAGGAATTGGGAGTAAGCTTTGACAAAATGTGATGAAGGAGAGGAGCTGGAGAAGAAACCATCACAATAAAGTTGCTCAAGGCAGGCAGGAAGACCATTATATAATGGGAATTTGTGTAATTTATTTTTAAACTTTGAATTGAGTGTTTATCCCCCTTTCTAATCAAGATTTACTTGGGTTTTGCTTTGTGTTGCTATGAGTACATTGTTGTAATACATCCCTAGCTTCGAAAAGGAAAAAGAACATTATAGTAGTGTTTGTATGTTCTGTCAGTAGGACTGGGGAAATCGGGGGGGGGGGGTATCTTGGATTTTGGTCGGGCACTCATGCTCATTCAAAAAAGAGGGACTGTATGCTGGTTATTTTAGGCTATATCTTTATTCACGATTGGAAAAGGTCCCACTAGGGGTTATATTTTACTGCAAATGTTCCTTTAGGGGTTCTTTCGCCGAAAATAGTATAATTTCACTAAAATTGCTCCCGTTAAGGTCACTTTTCAGAACCCTGGGAATGAGCATGGTACCCGCTCTATCCCGAGACATCCGGGGGGAATAAATGCCAATTCCTGGGAAACACAATCAAAATTCAAGATTACAACATTTGCTTCAATATTAAATGTATTTCTTTAGTTAAAAGAACTCCAATTAGCAAACTTTACCAGGAATTTGATACCCAAGGTACACCCACTTTTTTCCAGGCATAGTGAATGCAGTAGTAATGATAAATGATGACAAAATGATAATCTGCATAAAAATCATAAGCTTGAGTATTTGTCTTGCCTGAACGTGTTCATAAAAATAGTGTAAATTTGTGTACAGTTTGGTAAAAAGATTTCCCCTTGGGTATACCGATGGATCCATTTTTATGGAAAATTGGTATAGCCATGGATCCACTTTACAGATTATCAGAGGCACATCCTTCCTACCCATGCAAAACTGGAGTAACCCCTGGATTCCAAAAGATTGACAAAATAGGCACGCTTTTTAAGGCACATCGCTTTGAACCTAGCTATTTTCATATAGCAATTAGTATGTTGACAAGCATTATGTACACGCAAAAAACATGATTTTTTAGAAAATTGAGGGCGTCATCTTGGGAAATCTGAGGCAGCTTAAGTTTGATAGGGTGAGCCGTGGATACAAGGCTGAAAAGAATGGGCAGCAAGTTAATGCTGGAAAGACCATTTAGATTTCTATGATTTCATGCTGTCTGCGTGGAGTGATGGATGGATGTACGGATATGTTTCTCATCAACGCAATGACCGATTTACATGAAATTTAGTATGTGGGCATGCCTGAAAAAAGGGGAACTTGGGAACCATTTTACCAGGAAATTCTGCTATTTGGAGGGAAATTTTGTCCTTTAAATAGAGAAATACTTAAGAATTAAAATGCAATTTTGTAATTTGAAGGGAAATTTTAATGTTTTCTAGGAAATTTTGGCATTTTTTTCAGCCCTAAATGTGGGTACTGGACATATATATCATGCATGTCGTCTACCATTACCAAATGTGCATATTAAGTAACTCATTTGCATATTTAATTGGCTAATAACATAGGCTGCTCACACTTTGTATTTTCTGAATATAGCAAGCAGCAAACCGCAAAATTCTAGTTACATCATACAAAGCATTACTGAAATTACCTTTATCCGAAGAACCGTTAATGTTGTAATGAATTTGTTTGATGCCAATTTTAATAGATTGAAACAAATTCCAATTGAAGATGCTCAACATCAGACTAATTCGGCTGGATAAAGGTCGTGTGTATCTGACTTCAACTTGTTTGTTTGAATTTTCATTCAAGTAAGATAGCAGTTACTTCTCATTTGCGAAAAATGCATCTTTATTAGAAAACACCGTAAAATGTAGGTCGGACATTCACAAAGGTTTCTTTGCTCAAGGGCTACCGTGTTAACTGACCAATACACTACTGTCAAATCTGATTAAGACAAATCTTTTTGGGGAGTTAGACCCGTCTTGGAGCTATAAACTTTCCCACGCCATCAACAGACAGCGGCGGGCGGACAACTATTTATCAGTGTTCCACACCCCACAAGAGACTTTTAAAAGAATTTCATTGCCACAAAGTAGACTAGAATTTTGTATATAACGAAGCCTCTAAAAATATTGACTTTGTATAATAAATGGAAGCCTAACAAATATGACTTAAGAAACAGTTGGGTTAGTCAATTGGAAAGTCAATCAAAACTAAAATGCTACAGTAACAACAAAAACGGGGGGGGGGGGATAACCCACCCTAAAAATATTTTTTTACGAAGTTTTTTTTTTTTTTACAAATTCTCTGCTTGGAATATTTATTTTTAAAATTCAATATCAAGCCAAATTTTTGGCAGAAAATGGACATTTATGGTCTAGAGCAAATCCACAAATGCCAATTTTGGCTCTTTGGGTCTGTGAACTGGTTTGATTTCCCCTTAGATGTTCTTTTTTTAGGAGAACAAGCACACACAGGGTTTTAACAAAATAATATTTCCTTACAGTAGATAGAAGGCTAATACTTTAGTATTTTGCTTCAGTGAGGTTTTGCACCAGAATTGGTTTAAAGAGGATTTTTAGATCCACAGCCTTGCCCCTCCAATTAATCTAAAAAAAAATTGCAACATATGAACCATTGTTTATATATGTTATAATGATTACAAATCGTCAGGATTGAGATTTGAGGGATGTATGGTTTCTTATGAACCAACCCAGAGACTGAAATCGGAAAGGTGTTTTCTCGAGGGATGTACAACGTATTCCGCACAATACTATAATTTCCACTTGAAATCATTGGACATGGTCGAGGACTGTCATCAGGGTGACAATTTTATGCTCACCAAGACTTTGATTATGAAGACCTTTTTGAAACTAATGCCCAGAGTATGTCATTTGTAATATTTGTGTATAGAAGTTTTCTGAAGATTTCTATGTGGACATCCATATTGCTATTTTCACTGCTGTAACAGGAAGAAAGAATGAGACCTGAAAAAGGGTCTTTGGAGTTTTTTTAGCTTCATGAGTGAAGCTTGATCTAATCTTACCGATTCGGCAGAGCGGACGAAAAAGTCTAGGCGTATCTCTTCTCTCCGTTGCCCTCGATTGAGCATATTTGTTCCAAATTGGTCGTGTGAAAGTGTGGATGTGCTCTTTCAAGCTGAATGAATTAACGGCTGGGAAAGAGAGGAAGTGGAAAGATATTTACCTATTTCGTAGCAAATCTGCCTAGAAGTGTGTTATTTTCCCCCGTTTGTTTTTGGTGGTTTTGTCGCAGTGTGTAACCCGCGTACCCAAGATATCAGAGTCAATATTCACGTATGTGTTTGTTGTAAGTAGCGAAACGCGGCGTCGAAAGCGCGATTTTTAATACGACACCTAGATAAAATATACTTTCAATAACACACGAGCAAAGAATCAGTCACTGATTGCACTGAGTGTACTGTGATTATAAATTTAACTTTACGTCCAATCCTGAATAGTAAATCAGGAGGTAAGCGTCAAAAAATGTCTTATGAAGTTGTCCGCAGGTGTTATGTCACATGAATATTTATTTGGGCGCATACCAAGTTTTGTTAGGGGAGGTTCCCACTCCCCTTGTCCATGCGCATGTGCGATAGCTTGGCAGTAGATGTTTTTATTTGGAGATTGTGCTAATGTTTTTTTGTTTAATGTTAGTTGGATTTTGATTAATAGATTTATTTTTATATTTGTAGAGGAGTTTTGTTATGAGATTTATTATTTATCTTGTAGGTGTTTGTGTTATTTTATTCGAAGGGGGAGTTGTGGCGATTTAACTTTTTTAGTTGTATGGTATGTCATAAAAAAATGGGGCCCAGCGGTGGGGCATGCTGACAATGCATGTTCCCGGGGCATGATTGCCCCAACTCTTAACATCCTCGAGTTATAAAGGTTCGGGGCTACGAAAGTGAAGAATATCCCATTTACATTTAAAGGTTGTTTGAATCATTTAAAAGGATATAATAATACTAATAATAGGCATGGAAAAGGGTCCGAATTCGAAAGAGGATGTTGTTTAGGAGTCCCTGTTCTTGGCAATAATTATTAGGTTGGTACTATTATTACTTCATGTACTATATAAAAGAAAAAGAAAAGGAGATGATATCCTGGGGGTATCTGGGGGAATAATCCTCAGGTCCCTTTTCCCGGTCCTCTCTGGGTCTCCCCTCTCGGTGGGAGGGTAAAAGTATATGGGAGCTTTTGAGTGGACATTTAGGGGAGGTCTAGAGACAGAGACATGGAAAATTAGTGAGAGAGGATTTGGGATTGGTGAGAAGAGAAATGGGAAGTCCTGCGTGGAAGGGAAAGTATGGGAAAATGTGTAGGGTGGTTGGTAGTATATAGGGGGGAAAGATGGGGTGTTGGGAGAATGAGTTGGTAGGGGCAACTATGTGGGGGAGGCATTGGGTAAATTGGGGCGGTGGGAACGACGAATGAGGGGTTGGGGGCTGCGGAGGGGGATGTGGGGGACGATCCTGAGTGGAAAGGGCGGGATGGAGGGGAATACGATGCTATGGGTAGGGGGTGACAGTTTGGGAGAGTAGGGGAAGGAGGAAGGGGGGGTGGTGTGATGGGGACGGTTTAGTTGAGCGGGGAGAGTAGGGAATGGATCTGGAGGGGAGGGGTTGAGTCGAAAAGGGAGCTTGGGTAGCGAAAAGGAAAGGAGCGTGCGAGGAGGTGAGTAGAGTCGGATACATGGCAGACGATATTTCATGGCTATTTTTACGTGAATTGAGGTGGGCAGATGTAAAATTTTCGTTCTTGTTGGTAGCTTACATAACATCCCTTGTACATCCCTACCTAGGCAATGGTTGTTTCCGAATTTGCATTTATGCATTGTTGCTATATCATCAGCGTGGTCCTTGGTCCCAATTTTGCCCAAAGTTTCCAGAACACAACTTGACACCCCCGGAGGTCGCCATCACAACGAAACGAGCAACAGGCTGCTAAACATTCGTGGAATGGACTGAATTTTTGGTTAAATATTAGCATCATTTCACCATTGTTTATTTACGTTAACTAGATGCCACATTTCCCGATAGTGTTGCATGTATGTGTGACAATACAAACGAACAATGGAATATTGTACAATGAAAGCTAGATGTTTCATTTCAAACGCGTAGCGTGGGATGGGAAAACTTAGTCCCCTGGAAATGCACCAAACCACGTGGAATAGCAGTTCTTTATAGCTTCCATGCTGTTACTATGTGGACATTCTTCCTGTCCCATTGCCAGTTTTATATCGCCTTAATTTTCGATGAGTGTGGTTGATTCCTTGTACAAAACTTCATTAAAACTCATAAAAAGTCCAGTGTAAACCTGGGGTGTAAACAATCTGCATATGATATTTTAAAGTTATAGCGAACAACAATCCAGAACATGTGCAAAAAGCGACCCCCTCCCCTTGTCCATGCGCAAATCAGCGCAAGTTAACCAAATACATATTTACCATATTACAGGGCCGTGGTCCTTTGCAAAGACACTGCAAGGCCGTTAATGACCGGCGACACATTCCATACTGTTTCCAGCATGGCAAATTACGAAGCAGAAATTTATGCTTTAAACTTGTGTATGAACAACAACCGTGTTTCCTCGGCCTTTGGTTTTGTATAAAGATAGTCTCCAAATATCGGCTCAAGAAGAAATCACGACGTATATTTTCTGAAGACCGTGGATAATGTTTGTAGTAGGATTTCCTAATTACGTCACCTAGGGATTCCCCCGTTATTTTACAATCACGGCAAAGGGAGGTGGGGGGGGGGGGGGTTTGCAGGTAGGTAATTTTTTTCCGCCAGTCGTATCAAATCGTGTCGACACCCCTGGGTACGGATTATTTCATCAATATTCATTCTATCAACAGCCAAGCCTTTTCCAGTAACTTTATCGTCATTTCGACTCAAACTCTTGAAACCTTCCTTTTCCATATTGCTCCCTGCATAAATAAAAGTAGTATAATTCTAAATTCATTCAAAGGAAAATCAAAGATAAAAGTGCGAGTTTGTCATTTCATTTATCTTTTAATGACATTTTAGCATACCAATCACAATTCCGGCTCTGCCCCGCCCCAAAATTGGGTTAAGATGTTTGCTGGTTTCTGAAAAATGTGGTAATTCAAGTGCATTTGAAGGAGAGCGGAACTTCAGGGCAAAGAGTCAAGGTTGGTAGGAATGCCAACCTAACACAACCGCAAATTCAAACGGCTCACTTTCGGGTGCAGTCTGGTTCAAAGACTTACGGTAGGAGGGCGCCTTACTCATATTGAACTGTTACAACACAGACTTTACTAAAGACTAGGCTGGTCACGATATTTAAATCTAAATGACCGTTATTGAAATTACACTTTTTTGCAGCGGGGTATAATTCCACTACCCTGGGGGGGCCGACTGATTTTGAAGTCAATTATATTTTCTTAATTTATAATGAATATTCCTACATTTTTGAACAAGGCTTAAGAGATGATTTTTAAATGTCACTGGGACGAGACTTGCCATATTAAATTCACGTAGCAATTCCACCAATTATGTTTAAATCCCCGATGCCCAAATCGAGCAGATCGTGTCCTACCCCCCCCTGCAAGAGTGGAAAACCCGTCAACGTCTCCTCGAGACCCGGCCGCGTATTCCCCACTGCCTGAGGTCATCTGGGATTCCGCACGTGTAAGTACATGTTAGTAAATTATAATCGGGATGTATTCAAAGGCCATCAAAAAGCTACTCAGAGAATGAACAGTAAATAGCTTGAAAATTGCAGAAAACTGTGTATCCGTTGGTGTAAAAACTATTAATGCATCCATGGTTCTCTAGTCTTTTGCGTCGTGAATTGGGGGTTGCAGATAATATCTCCCCTCCCAGTTTGGAGCTTGCCTTTCCTTTCGGTCTCTCAATCCACGTAAACAATTGTGTTGACAGCACGTGGGACATTCCACCCTGTCCCGCAGGCCCAGTCCCCGGGGCTCCAGGTCATGAACCCCGAGGCCAGTCTGACTTGTTTCACGCACTGGGTCTACCCCTAGTGTGTGGAATCTTTGGCCTAGATGCTGCGCTTATTGCTGACTAACATGCAGATAACTTTCGATTTCCTCTGAATTTGTATTGACTTTTTAGCTCAGGAAATGTATTTTGAATTAAAATGAGTGCATATAAACACTTAAAACAGGAAGGATCATACATGACAGTGATGACAATTTCAGGGAACAGGTTAACCAGACAAAAATATAAGGTTATGAAAAAATCCAAAAAGCCGCGGATAGTAGTAATTAAATGTCGGGTCGGATCTTATGGTATAAAAGAGCGGTGGACCATGCGAGTACACCATTTTAGGCCGGGATTAAGCCTGCCAAGCTAAAATGACTTATTATTACTTGATTGAAACCTAATGGAAGACATGGCCTATAGTGTCGCATTTCTTTGGTTAGCAAACTGTGTAAATTAAGCAAGTAACGGGAAGACGTCACATTGGAAAGAAAGCGGGTGACCGCGGGTTGTTGTGCGCAATACTTCTTCAGGTTGCATTTATGACAGGGATAGACGCTCTGAGGCCGATCATGTGTTCAAATTAACTGGGGAGAAGCCTATATACCGGTAAATACCCGTATTAAAATGTCGGTATATCGGTTTGCGGGATTTGCGTTACCGATTCTCTACATGTTGGTGACCTCATGGACCCCCTTTGACCTCTGTGTCGCATGTGACCTTACAGTCGTCAGAATTTTTAAAATTCCTTGGTGTCAAATCCACATAGGCCTATGTCGATCGATTTGCGACTCTTAGCTAAAATGACCATTTGGGTATTGTCCTACTGTTTGTGACCTCAGTGAATCTTAAAATGTCCAAATTATAACATTGCACGGGAAGTGTATCCACATATGTTAATCGATTTATTGACACTTAGATTAAATGGCCATGTGGTAGTTCCCCACCATGTTGGTGACCTCAATGTGACCTCGTGTGCCTTAAAATGGCAGAATTATAACATTGCTTGGTGTATCCACATATCGATCGATTTTCATGACACGTAGATACAGTGGCCTTGGTAGTGTCCCCACATGTTTTGACCTTATGTGAACCTTTTTGTGAACCTCAATGTGACCTAAAATTATCCGAATTATAACATTGCTTGGTGTATCCACATAATGTTGATCGTTTTTCATGACACTTAGATACATTGCCTTGGGTAAGTGTCCCACATGTTGGGTGACCTCGTGGACCTTACAATTGACCAGAATTATAAAATTGCTTGGTGTATCCACATAAGGTCGTCGATTTTGACACTTAAATAAATGACCCTTGGGTAGTGTCCTATATGTTGGTGACCTCATTTGACCTCGTGTAACCTTAAAATGGTCATGAACTTATAAAATTACTTGGTGTATCCACATATGTCGATCGATTTCTAAGAAACTTAGATTAGAAATGACCTTGGTAGTGTACTAACAGTTTGTGACATCATATGACCTTAAATTGGGTCATAATTATAAAATTTTCTTGGTGTATCCACATATTATTCGTCGATTTCTTACACTTAGATACATTGGCCCTTGGTAGTGTCCCCACATGTCGTGGACCTTGTTGACCTTAAATGGTCATAATTATGAAATTGCTAGGTGTTTTTTAAAACCACATAATTGTTGATCGTTTTCATGACACTTAGATACAGTGGCCCTTGGGTAGTGTCCCACTATGTTGAAGACCCTCATGTGATCTTTGTGACCTTAAATTGTCCAGAATTATAAATTGCTTATTGTACCACATATGTCGATCGATTTCTATAAAACTAGATAGAATGCCTTAGGTGGTCCACATGTTGGTGACCTCATGTGACCTGAATCATGATTCAAAATTATAAAATTGCTTAGTGTATCCACATTGGTCGATCGATTTCTATGAAACGTAGATAGAATGACCCTTGGGTAGTATCCCCATGTTAATGACCTCATGTGACCTTAAATTGATCAGAATTAGAAAATTGCTTGGTGTATCCCATATGGTGATCGCTTTCTATGATACTAAGATAGAATGACCCTTGGGTAGTGTCCCACATTATTTTGACCTCATTTGACCATTAACCTTTTCGCTCATAACTTAAAAAAAAAATTGGTGTATCCACATATGTTGATCATTTTCAGACACTTAGCATACAGTGGTCCTTGGGTAGCGTCCCACACGTTTTGTTGCCTCATGTGACCTTTTGTGACCTCATGCGACTTTAAAATGGTCAGAATAATAATAATTGCTTGGTTGTATCCATATATTGTCGATCAATTTTCATGACACTTAATACATTGGCCCTTGGGTCGTGTCCACATGTTTGGTGACCTCATGTGGCCTGAAAATGGTCAGAATTTATAATATTGCTTGATCTATCCACATGTCGATCTACATGTTGCTGACCTCATGTAACATGTGTGACTTAAAATGGTCAGAATTAAAAATTGTTTGGTGTATCCTCCACATATGTCTATCGATTTATATGGCACGTAGATAAATTCCCACACTGTTGGTGACCTCATGGACCTTAAATTGATCATAATTATAAAATTGTTGGTGTATCCACAGACGTGATCGCTTTCTATGACCTAAGATATAATGAGAACCCTTGGTTTATGTCCCCCACATGTTTGGTGACCTCATTGACCTTTGACCGTCATGTGACCTGAAAATGGTCATAAATTATAAATGCTTTGTCTATCCACATATGTTTTTCGATTTTCATGACACTTAGCTACAGTGGCCCTTGGTATGTCCACATGTTGGTGACCTCGCGTGACCTTTAAATTGTCCGAATTATAAAATTTCTTGTGTATCCACATATGTCGATCGATTTTCAATGAGACCCTTAGTTAAACTTGTGCATGTGTCCCATCGTTTGGTCACCTCATGTGACCCTTGTCCTCATTTCAATCACATGGCAGATGACAAATGCATTCTGTGAACGCTGTTGTTTTTAACTCATTTGGGACTTTTATGCTCCCCTTTTTAATATCATTTTTGAAAATGCTTGTTTTAAATATGAGCTTATGCAGTTTTTCTCTTCTATTCAAATTTGACCAGAAAAAGTCCAAGTGTGAGAAGAACTTTTCAAGATTTTCCAGTCAAATTTGACCATAAAACTTCGTAAGATCACATGTTCAGTCAAAAGTTACGAGGTATTTTTCATAGTGTAGTCAATCGAATTCTGAGGATTTTATTTGACATACTGATCAGCTGAGGGGTCGAAGGGATTTGGTAAACCTAGACTGGAATTCTAAAACTAATGAAACACAAAGCTGAAATTTCAACATTCTTCAAATGGAAACGCATGCGAGATAAGTGTGAGCAATTCAAGAGCCCCCGATCCCTCCGAGATCATCTTGTATTCTTGCTTTTAATTAGCTAACCCTTAACCATGATCATTGTTACATCAAAGCCTAAAGTAGCACCTTTTATGTGCCATAATTACAATATAGGCCTAAAACCGTTTGCACCTCTTTGTATTATTGTCATGCGTTTTTTCTTTTTAAATAATATACCTTAAAAGTAAACCCTACCTTAGTTTTTGTGTCTTCTGCAATGGAGTGCAGGAAGACCCTAACTAATAAATCAAAATTCTGTATGTCCGTCCGTTTGTGTATGTGTATGGTTTTGTCTGTGCGTGTATACATTATGTGTGGATATTGTATGTGTGTGTGTGTGGTGTGTGTGTTTTTCATGCAATGCATGCATGCATCTCCCCAAGCAAAAGGCATAATTTATAAAGATGATACTTTGCTAGTTGGGAATGGATCGGCAATGAAATTCGGTGAGTGTGTTCAACAATTCAGGCCAACATTTTTGAAAGTCATTTCAAGACAGCTGACCAGTCATCCCAAGTCATTGGTTTGTTATGATCAATGCTAACTTGGTAGGTAATCTGATTGTGGTGAGGTCACGTATGCATAAAAATGGAAACTATATGATTACACGTGTACATTAATGCAATAATTAATAGCACTTTTTTTTAGAGCGCCCACAATTTTTCAACATTTTAGATTTTTACATGGTTGTATATGAATACGGGCTATAAACTAACCTGGGAATGGGTCAAGCTCGAAAATGTCTATGTGTCGTAAACGAGGAATTTTTAATTAGAATAATTAATCGGAAGATAATATAATTCATTGCTGCTGGAAACGAACTTCCAAGGTAAAATATAACCGGGAAATATCGCCATGTACTATCTAATCTACGCTCATCCATAGTTGTTTTATTCAGCAAGTCAGTTAGAGGTCATTTTCTATAGGTGGCACTATATTTCACATGGACGGAATAACTTAGAATTTTCCGGCAGAGCGGAAGTCACATCTAGGATACCCATTCAATTCCAACTCGCTATTTTATAATAAATACGCGTTTTTAGCATTCTCGTTTGCAGGTGTAATTTCCTAGACATTACCAACATAACTGTTGGCACAAAGTTTGAAAATTGGGGGTACTCTAAAAAAATGTTCTGTTTATTGCTTTAACACACAAAAATCAACCACACCCCTCAAGCTCCCACAATCCCTTTTCTTATGAGCTTTTAGCACCATTGGTGCTCTTGTTGATGTTTTTTGGGGTTATTTTGATTTCACTTTTTTGGTTACCCCTAGTTGTAATATTGCCAAACTAGCCTTGTGTCCAAGACTTTCATGAAGGATTATAGAGCTTGATTCAATCAGTCATATAATCCCTCCATGAAGTCTTGACACTAGCTAGGTCATGCATATTGCAGAGAGGATGAATCCCAAGTTTTGTGTTTGCCTGCCTTATTGTGTCAATCACTGCCTTAAGTCAGGAAGACACATAGGGATCATCACTTTGTCCACTGTTGTTGATGTCTAGTCTGTTGTTGTTGTCGGTGATGTCTGTTGTGTTGATGTCGGTTGATGTCTGTTGTGTGGAAAAAGGTGTTAACATTTGCCTGTCTAATATCCACATACTTCAAGGGCCTTTAACCAAAACTGGGTCTCAGGTGCTTGCAACATGGTATCCCCCATTTGTTGATGAAGGGTCAAAGGTCACACACCAAGGTCAAAGGTCACACACCAAGGTCCAAGGTCACACACCGTCAAAGGTTCACACACCAAGGTCAAAGCAAACAACACAAGGCAAAGTCACACACAAGGTCAAGGTCATGTGAAGTCAAGTTGTAAAATAGGCTGAAATGTAAAATTACCCTCATTTGAGAAGTCTGAGTGCAATTGGAACCACCTTGGTTTGATGGAGGTTAATTCCAAACCCACATTTGATTATGAGGTCTCACAAAAGGTCATATATCAAGGTTCAAAGGTCATATATCAAGGTCAAAGGTAGTGGGAGGGCCTTCATTCAAAAATTTGCAATGGCAGGCAACACCTGAGAAGTCAGACTAGTGAATCAGAAATTTAGTTTGATAAAAAAAGTTTGGGACAATGGGAAATTAAACCAAATTTTTCTAATATAAATGGTTGGGGGCTGAGAATGAAGATTAAATTTGGGGTGTTGAGGGAACAAGAGAGACTGTAAAAAAGTTAGGAGTAGGGATGAATTCGCAAACATGAGACTGACGTATGATCGACTACCACTACGTAGAGGTATTTCACCCGCTTCCTCCATTGGAGTTTGGATGTTGTGAGGGTACCCATGTTTGTGCCGATTATAAATAAAAAGCTTGTACTGTGCTGGATTGGAAAACAGGGTCCACTGGGATTGGAATTTAACTAAAGTGGTGTGTTGAGGGATAATTATTATTATTTAAAACTGCGTCCTGTATACAAAAATGATTCTTTTATAGAGGTAACTTTTGGAAACCCTGAAATGAGCTTGTGGTACCCATTGAAACCATGAGAACATCCCAGTGGTATGTGAACGAAAAGGAGGTGCAGTACCTAGTAACAACCCATAACCCAATCACAGAGCTGATTCAATTTGATCAACTCAAAGCAGAGGCCTTCAGAGCAGTGCAAACATATCCTACATCAATGATACTTGCGATTTCATTATATTTCCAATTTAGTTTCGTTCAACTTCTTGTATAAAATAGAGAGGAGCATGATTTATTGTTTGATGTTCTCCCAGTGGTGCATGCTGGGTATTACCCCTATCACCCATCTCTGACCTCTTATTTCATTCTCAACATGAATTAATTAAAGTAAAATAGATCTCTTTCAGCACATCTGAAATGTTGCCTAACATGATCAATTTTCTTTCTTGACACCTGAATGTAATTTTAGCCCAAAGGGCAGTTTCAAATTCATATGTTGTATCTATCCATTATCCATATGATACTTAGTAAACATATTGCATGTTGCCGTTATTAGGACGTTTTGGGAGACGGGATCAGAGAGAGAGCAGGTCGTTGAACATATTGAAAGGGCCTTTGGTCACATAATAGTCTCAATTGAGTGGGCACAGTTTAATGTCCTATATATGCTAGTGTATGGAGATATTGACCTATTGGTTTCTGGGTATGATTTATGATATATCATAGTCGCAATTCTCTGGGCACAGTTTAGTCACCCATACACAAGTGTACTGAGATATTGACCCATTGGTTTTGGGTATGATTTTTTATGATATATCATAGTCTCAATTCCTTGTACACAGTTTAGTGACCCATACACACCAATGTACTGAGATATTGACCCATTGATTTCTGGGTATGATGTATGACATCATAGTCTCAATTCCATGGGCACAGTTCAGTGACCCATATACACAAGTGTACTGAGATATGGGGACTTGGGAAAGCACTCATGGTGATCATCTGGGAGCTTAGTACTTTTGCTCACTGGGGAAAATTAAAACACTAAGGGCCCATTTATTGTTAATGAGGCAAGGGATAGAGGGATCATTTAATTTTCAGTTGTCAATTTGGAGGGTCATGCAGTAAGGGAGCTTGTGTCAAATTATTTTAAAAATTTTATGCTTGATTGGGGTAGGTGATGTGATTCTTATTTGGTTGGTGGTGGGGGAGGTTAATGAGCGGCTTACCTACCATAACCAAACACAAAAGAGAAAACTGAGAGCTTTCATGGTTGATTCAACCATACCTATTAATTCCAGAAATATGTGGATTAAAATCCAGCAAGTGTGATTTGAATGGGGGACCCTATGCTCCATGGGCAAGCTCCCTAATCTCTGGACTGCACCACCCACAGATTCATTCCGATGTGATAAAAACCTACAGAGCGAGGGCGCCCAATTTTTAAATACAACTACAGGACGGTGGATGGGTCTCGCGTTCACACAGTGGTTTCTCATTCGGAATAGATACTATTTTGAATTAATTTCCAAACAAACCACCCAGAGGATGTTTTGAACCAATCCCATAATGCATTGCAATGTGCCTATACTGTACTAAACACATTTCAGTACTTAGGGATAAAAAAGTGTTCAAGAAGTTTAAGGACCACAAAACACTTCATGATCATGATAGAGATTCCTTAAGTACTAGCGCAGTACCTGCCTGGTTAGTGTTATATTTGACAAATTCAGCTGACTTTTTGACTTCTTACGAAAATATAGATTGATATATTAAACTGTAACAAATATCAATCGGGGAGAGGAAAAAGAGAGCACGCCACTAGCAGGCCAATTGTGAGGCTCATTTTCTGTGACCTACAATTTCATTCCCCAAAGATTTTGTGTTCTTATTTTCGCCGCATCGCGAACACGGAATAAAGACTTTTGTCAGTTGTCAGCGGCAGACAAGACGTATATCCCTAGTATCACTGTGGACAGAGTCAATAGCTCCAGGGTTTGGAGTAAAAATGTTGCAATTCAAATGGATGAAATTGAGTGCACGGCCATTTGACGTTGTAACTGTAAATCAGACTGGTGTCAGTTATGCCCGGGTTGTGCTTTCTTGACCAATCTAGTGTGTTTAATCATTGCATTTGATGCTGTAGGTTGTACGCAAAATTGAGCAGCGGTAGTAATAACAAGTAGTATAGCGGCAAAATTGGCGGGTGACTCCGGAGTGTCCAGTCCAATATGGCCAAACAACTACTTTTACAAGCTTGTAGAGATGGCAGTGCTCGATTTACTTGGGTGCACAGATGCATGTGGATTTTCTTCCGTGCATGTAGCTCTCAGAACCAAAGTTAGTTCAATTTTAGCTCATGGGACACAAAGTAATACCAAATAGAATGTGTTCTAGTTGATAATTTGATGATATTGTATGAATGACATATAGCAGTACAACTGATGAGTTGTCCTGCTGATGAGTTAAATTTGATTGTTAATATGTGTGCATGCGACATTGATTTTGTGCATGTAAAATTTTTGTTCCACATGCACCGGTGCATGTAAAATTAATTTTGTAAATCGAGCACTGAGAGATGGGCATGCATGGTTGTTGTTTTGCTCAAAATATCTATACTT
>JAMKCH010082494.1:0-14947 GCA_023653785.1 Ophioderma brevispina | reverse complement strand
GTCTGGGGTCAACAAAGCTGTTTGAAAGTCTCATTTATAATGACAAAACGGAATAAAAACAAAAAAATCAACGACGACACACTTTGACAAATACTTTGGATTATTTATACACCGACTCCATCCTGTGGAAAAATTAAGAAATTTCATGATGCAAATATGAATTTTCTTAACAATCTAGTTAAAGCACGTGGCTGATGGAAATTAATATAGAGGGCGCTTATAACATACAAATCTCATGGACCTTTGTAGGCCTATATGGCAAGATACCTGCAATGGATTTTCTGATTTCTGGGAGAGAAATCGTCTGTATGTCCCTACTTATATCAGCTGTCAAAATTGTGTCACCGCTGCTTAAAATGCTCTAAAAATTTTAAAAGAGACGATTTGCATGGGGCCAAAACAGTGTGCCAAAGGTTGGTATACATGGGACTAAAGCATGTTCAGTAATGGGAAGTTACTGTTGATTAGCCAAGAAACAAAACAAGTTTGCCTCAGAAGATCCAGCGCATTATGTTTTAAAATTGGTTTTTGACCGCATAATTTTTTTTTAGGTTTTACTCACTTTAATGTTTTTTGAAAAAATTTCAGAAAAAAATAAAAATTTGGAAAAAGTGGGCCAAAAATGCATTAATTAAAAGAAAAACGATTGATTAGAATTTCTAAAAAAAAACCGCATCGGCACCATTGCGATTTTCTCACATTTCTTCTGAGACCAAACTTGGTTTTTTTGGCCTTAAGTCTATAATTTTCAATAATAAAACAAGGTATTTAAAAAAAGGAAAAAACATAAAAAAAACACACACCACTATAAAACACTCGTCAAAACCAAAACAATAGACCACTGTCAAAATTCAGAACTAAGGAATTTGAATGAACAGATCATCATTGTTTGCTGTTTGGCGGACTTACAAGCTTCTAATTGCATTGAACAGAACCACTAGCAAAGACATATTCCATTAGCTACATTCCTGTGGCATTTATGACCTTTGAAGCTGGGGAAAACAGGATTACAACATTGGAAAACAAGTATAACAGAGCAGCCCATGAAAGTTAAATGTAGAAACCAACAATAAGTTTAAAACCCAAAACTGGCATACATACATTCTTTGTTACTTGTAGCATTGAACAAACATCAACCAATTATTATTTATGCCGTCACTATCCACATCCATTTTTTTTCAGGTATGAAGAGAACGTCTATGAGGAGTGGGTGCAGTCTGTGGATGAGACTTGGCAAAACAAACTCTCAACTTACCTCTGATCACAAGGAATGAAGAAACTAAACTTATTGCTGTCAACTTTGACCCCAAGGTATGTGTGAGAGTTGTTTGCATGCATGTATGTATGTGGCATGATAGGTGTTGTGAATATGTATCTGTGGGATGAATATGAATAGGAATGTTATACAAAAAAACTTGTTCTTCATAGGTGCTGTGGCTGTATGAGGACAATTTGTTTTCATGAAAATAAATAATCCACCTGAGTATTAACAATATAGTAGAACTAGTTTTAGAACTTTCAACTCTAGATCAGTCTGTTACACAAATGTTGTATTGTTTTTTAATGACCACTTGCAGCAGTATGTAAGGTCCAGTAGGTCTTTGCCAAGGAGTTAGATGAGTAGCATCGTGACCAGTGGAAAGGGGTATGCTCAAAAAGGATTAGACCTGATAGCAACTTGAGACCAACTCATTTTATGTGTTACTTTGGCAATTTGGGTAAATATCAATCTGTGCTGCTTCAGCCCATTTTAAACAGGACATTAGGTTGGGCCAGTTATTCTTATCATATGTTACTTCTTTCATTCTGTCCCGGACCATATCACGTCTTGGCAACCCAGCTGGGTGCTCTCCCATTAATCCCTTGGAAATCCGCCTGGTTCACCATGGTTTAAATATTTAAATAATCCTATTTGATGTGTTTACTAAGTAAGTTAACCAAAGGTGGACTGAGTGAAACACCCCTCTTCTACCATTTTTTCCTTGTGTACGCGTCTTCCCACAGTTGGTGGCTGTTTTACGGGAAAGTCAAGTACCTTCTCAACTTGCGATCCAAGAAACATCCAGAAAGTGCAAGCTGCAATTATGGCAAAACACGAAACACTCTGATTATGTCGCCAACCTGGACCTCACTGTGGCCTGGTACAATAAAATACGCAAGAAAGACTTGAGGTGAATACCCCTGATAGATGACCAGCTGGCAGATAATTGATGACAACCTTGAAAGAGCCGAAAAAGATTTGAACTGGGGAATGGGAAGGCGTGTGGGAGTACATTGAACAGATTCGTGACCAGGTGCGGGATCTGGAGAGGCGTGTACAAGCAGCAGGATAAGGGACATGATCAAGAAGATCATGGAGGAAAGGAAGGAATGGGCCAAGACAGTTCTTTGTTTGAGAGGAGGAGATGACGGAAAAAAGCCTGCTGGGGTTGGATGACAGGAAGGAAAGATTGAATAAGAGATTGGCGATAACAACTTCAGGGGGGGAACGTATAAACATGGACTTGTTAGGTGTGTATTTTAAAATAATGTATGCGAATGCATAACACGGAGACGGCCACTTGAAAGCCAACGAAAACGTCGCCGTGTTACCGGTCGGAAAATGCGTTTAGTTGCATCTGGGCCGTTCAAAAACTATTTTTGGTCGCGCAAATGACTATCATTGCGTTTCATTGCATTTGGGACGTATATTCCCGGAGAATGACGCGAGCGTTTGTTGCATATGGGCCGTCTTCCCGGAGAATGAAGCGATGCGTTTCGTTTGCATCTGGGCCGTCTTCCGGAGAGAGAATGACGCGATGCGTTTCGTGCCTCGGGGCCGTCTTCCCGGAGAATGCCGCGATGCGGTTGATTGCATCTCGGCCGTTTTCCCGGCAGAGATTCGAATTTGGGGATGCGTTTGATTGAATTTCGGCAGCCATTTCCCGGCAGAAGATCGAAGTTTGCGCGATGCGTTTCATTGCATTCGGCAGTTTTCCCGGCAGAAGATCAAATTTGGCGCGATGCGTTTCATGGCTTCTACGGCTGTTTTCCCGGCAGAAGATCGAACCTGGCCGATGCGTTTCATTGCATCTCGACCGTTTTTCCGCCAGAAGATCGAACTGGGTGCAATGCGTTTCATTGCATTGGGACGTTCTTCCGCGAAAATGACGGGGCAAAAGCACGCGTTGCTTTTCATTCAGCTGGCCGTTTACACGGGAAAATGACGCGTTGCTTTTCATTGCATTTGGGCAGTTACCGGCTAGAATTGCAAACAAGTGAGCAAGTCAGATTCATACAAAAACTATTTTGGCATGAAAACCAATTTGATTCCCCCCCCTTTTTCAAAGTTCAACCTGCCGGGCCCTTGCCACGTTTATTTCTTTAAAAAAAAATACAAGTCAGCCTGCCGGGCCCATGCACGGCCTTGTGATAAAAAAGCGAAAAAACCGGCCAAAATTGAGGGTAATTCTTGGCCAAGCCTTACGGCATATGCATAGCACATTTTAGCAAAGAATTACCTCAATTTTGGCCGGTTTGTCGCTTTTTTTTATCACAACAACGGGGCAGGGCCACGGCAGGCTGGACTTGTATTTTTTAAGAAATAAACGTGGCCGGGCCACGGCAGGCAAACTATTGTTTCTTTTTACCATGGGGAAGAAAACTCCTCGTTATCCTCGTAAGATAAACAAACCCAAGGACAAATACGCATCACCACCGACTAAAAACTTAAGCCCTGCGAGCCATAAAGGACCAAGGTCTTTGAAATAAAGACCTGCTAAAACCCTGCAGGGCATCAAGACCGCACCTAAACCTAACAAACTAAAAACTAAGCCCTGCGGGCCATAAAGACCCAGGTCTTTGCAAGAAAGACCAGCTAACTCCTACCGGCCATAAATACCCGCGTCCTACTTTTAAAGCTAAAAACACTTACGTGTTAGCGGTGATGCGGGTATATGATTTGATGCGGTATATCCCTCGCCCAAACAAAGCAGGCGGACGCTAGTCTAACGGTTAGCTAGTGTGTAGCTAGTTAGTAATAAAATTGTGCGATCCAACGGTCATAAAATCGTGCGATCAAACGGTAGATAAAATCGTGCGATCAAAACGGTAGCATCCTCCATTTCCAAAAACCGACTATGTTCTACAACAAAACCTTGGACGTTTCATGCGGCACCGGATCCAATGCAACAGAAGCCCCATGGATACTATGTTTGTCAATAGGAGAAATCATGTTGCATTAGTACCACAATTACTTCTACAGGGATTGGAGAGGACAAGACCTGAAGTCATAGCTCAAGAACCCCTCCCGCATTGCGCCTCCTGATCAGAACATAATCGGTCAATCACGGTCGCCCGTAATCATCCGGGGCCCCGAACGAACCGGCCGCAGGATGGTGGATCTGAGATTAGCAACGTGGGTTCGAGGATCCCTCTGCTCTGGTGTTTCAAGGGAGCTATAGGTGGTGTCCAGTCCTGAATTCATAGCTCAAGACACCTCCAGCATTTCGCCCCTGCTCAGAACAAAATCGGTCAATCACGGAGCCGTAATCATCAGGTGCCAGAACGAAACGGCGCAGCATGGTGGATTCTGAGATTTGCAACGTGGGTTCCGAGGACCCCTTTTGCTCTGGTGTTTGAAAGTGTCCGCTTTCATCTGCATTACGGGCAAAAACTGCAAGGGGTATTCCTAGGAAGTTTTCTCTAGCCTGCAAATAGGGGTACTCATTCATACTTTCGCCCGTAACTACCCGTAGATCAGAGGTTAGTTTTTGAAAACCGTAGGGGGTTTAGGCCCCGTTCCCAATCTAATGGCAAGAGGACGATCCACCGGAGTTACAGCTATGCCTCATATCCCGGTCCTGCAATCTGTTTGCAACCATTACTTACGGGGTTAGTATTTAGTCATGGTTACATCTTCGCGCCGGCTTCCGTCAATTCCCTTGTTTCAGCGGAGCATTGGCTCGTGCTTTGTATTTGCCTAGATGGGATTTTAACACCCATATAGGGCTGCATTCATCACAACCCGACTCTCGAAAGCCCAAGACTAGCCGGCAACGAGCGTCAGCAGGGACCTGAACGGCCATACAGACAAGGTCTCACTCGCAGACATCGGCCTTCCGTAAACGGTAAGTCACGGCCTCCTTACGCTACATTTCCCTCCGCTGATGCACGTGGGGATTCAACGCTGGGCTTTTCCCGTTTCACTCGCCGCTACTGAGAGAATCCTTGGTTTAGTTCTTTCCTCCGCTTAAATCAGCGGGTGATCTCACTCGATCGATCTGACGGTTCGAGTCATAAGACATGAGAATGTTAGGTGTCGGTTCCTCGAGCAGCGCACAGGCCGCGCCGGCACAAGCCAGGGCGTTTTCAAGCTCTGAGCGCCCTCGGAACCTTTGGGGCGGCACATTACCTTCACCACCGCAGCGCTTTCAAGGCGGTCTGATGGGATTTAACGGTCAGAACGCTTTTGGGTTTGCGGATTTCCCGATGGTTCCGCATTACCGGACCGTCCGGCCCGACGCCTCTCGGCAAGGGACACCAGACGGTTGTGGCGGAGGTCCGCTTTTCATGGACTCCTTTAAGCTCGCTCTAGTGTACTCGCTCCGCGCCGACTTGCACGGGCGCAGATTACGGATGCGGTTGCTTCGTATCCCGCGTCTGCGGGTTATCGCATACGCGATTTCTCGTAATTAGCGACCCTCAGACGATCGGGGTCCGGGGCCGCCCTGTGGCCCGGACCGCTATGCCGTTCAAAACCATGAACCACATGTCATCGGTGCACGAGCCAACCGTACCCACACACGCCAAGGCTAGACCCTACCCGTGGGTAAGCGTTAAGAACACTCGCAGGATCAACATTGTGGCCCACATTAATTCCCCTTTCCTCGAATCCAGGCGAGCGGGGCCGCGGACCTGTCAACCACGTTAGAATTAGGCAGGTTTTTTTTCACAGGTATCCCCGCTATTATGTCCACCATGCAAACAATAGTACGCCGAAAAACACGACGATATGACAGCTCCAGTTAAGGATCGGGTATGGCTGTCGTAAAGGGTTATGCCGTTGACTCGCGTGTTCAACACACACATAAGCGTGATGACTTCGGCGTGTCAACATTCAAGCCTGGTTGTCGCCTTCTTATTATCCCACCGTTTGTTTTTATCTTTTCTGCTATCCCTCCCTATCATTTTTTTGTGTTGTCCTTCCCCTCTCCTTCGCCGTCTTCTTTTCACCCACGCCGCCGTTTTTTCGTTCTCCCCTTTTGCCGGCGTATTTCCCCGTCCGCTGTCACCCTTGCATTTTCCCTCCCCCGTTTTGGTTCTTACTCATTCAACTGGCTTCTCCTTTTTCCACATTACTTTCTACACTCTTTTTTCTTTCTCCTCCCCATTCTCTCCTTCTCCAGATCTCGGCAGCTCACCTGAATACGCAAACGCACTCAAACGGACCATTCAGTTACTTACATATATATATATAAACACGTTAGCCAAGCCTGACTACAAGAGGAGTAACCCCTCTTATATATATACTTCTGTCCCGAACCAGGCCCCAGCCCTACAGGCCGGTTTTTTTTACATCTGCGCAATGCTAAATTTTTGTACCACAACCAATGTACCGCTACGAACGCGTCCCTAGATCAAAATCAAGATTTCGAATAAGGAACTTGTCCATTTTAGCTCTCGGACCAGCGGAGAGCCGCTCCGGGTAAAATCACCCACTAGTGGGAAAACACCGGATTGTGAGTAACAAAATGTTGGCGCAAAGTGCCACTACCATATCAGCCGACAAATAGTGGCAGGGGCCGAGCCGCCCTGGATCAAACCGAACCCTTACCCGCTACCAGACCCAAGGGAAGCGGTTCCGCTCGGACTTAGTCACTTTTTCAACCAACAGTGTACATATTGGATATTGGGTGATCTCTTGGTTAAAGCAGCAAGGACCGCGGTCATGTGCCCCTTTCCTTGCGTGCAGGGCGAACCATTTTCCCCTTTTCCTCCCATTTCCCTCTCCGCCCTACTCTCGCTTCTTCCTGTCCCTTACCGTAATTTGCTATCGGGAATCGGTCAGTTAAGACACACCAACCCATCTTATATATATACGTTCTGGTCCGGAACCACGCCCTAGCCGCGACAGGCCGGCTTTTTTTACATCTGCGCATGCTACATTTTTTGTTACACAACCAAATGTACCGCTACCGAAGCAGTCCCTAGATCAAAATCCAGGATTTCGCATACGGCACTTGGCCATTTTTTAGCTATCTCCAGCGGAGAGCGCCGCTCCCGGAAAAATCCCCCACTAGTGGGAAAACCCGGATCTGTTGCGTAAACAAAATGGTGGCGCAAAGTTGCACTACAATACTTCAGCCGACAAAGCCTGGCAAAGGGCCGAGCCGGCCCTGGACCAAACCAGAACCCACCTTACCGATAAAGACCAAAGGAGGAACGGTACGCTCTGGACTTAGTCACTTTTCACCCATCAGTGTACCTAGGATCTTGGGTGATCGTTATGGTAGAGCAAGGAAACCGGGTCTGTTCCCGTCTTACCGTAAGTTGCTATCGTGAATCGGTCTCGTCAGACACACCCTACCCCTCTTATTCTATAGTTTTGGTCCAGAACCACGCCCTAGACGCTACGGCCGGCTTTTTTTACCGCTGAGCATGCTACATTTTGTACACAAACCAATGTACCCGCTACCGAAAGCGTCCCTTGATCAAAATCCAGATTTCGTTACGGCACCAGTCCATTTTGAGATCTCTCAGCGGAGAGCCGCTCTCGGTAAAAGCACCTCTAGTGGGAAAACGTCCCAGATGCACTGCCAAAAAAATGTTTGGCGCAATATACAATACCTTCTTCTGAACAAAACCTGTCCAAGGTTAGTTCTGGTTAGATTCGATCAGGTGAGAGACAGGTACACAGATGTTTCACTGCCGGGCCCTGCCGGGTAAGAAGTATCCCTGCCGTGGCCATGCCGAGGTAAGAAGTCTTCCTGCCGTGGCCATGCCGGGTAAGAAGTCCCTGCCGTGGCCCTGGGGTATAAGAACAGTCTCCCTGCCGTGGAACTTGACGGGGGAACAGAGGTACGTACCCCCTATATATATAAGTTCTGGTCCGAACCAGGCCCCAGGCGCTACAGGACGGATTTCGATCGCATCATAACTTAACCACAGCCTACCGGCGTGGGATCTCAATCAGATATTGGGCTGGCACAGGACTCTCAATGCATAAGGTATGGTGCCTTAAGCGAGCCCATTTTGATAGGTTTGGGAAGTCGGCATGTGCCGACAATTTGTCAGTAGGATAAGGGTAATCTCGGCCAAATGAAGGAACTCTATCGCACAAGGCCGTACACTTTTACCACGCGGGCCACGGCAGCGACTTTGTACCAAGTGGGCCACGGCAGCGACCGTTCACGTGGCCAGGGCACTGGCCAAGCGAAACATTTCACTAAGTAGGGCCACGGAAGCGAACCTTCACGGCAGCGAACACGGCAGCGAAACATTTCACTAAGTAGGGCCACGGCAGCGGCCCTTCACGTGGCAGGGCCACGACAGCGACACCACTTCACACAAGTAGGGACACGAGCAGCGAACCTTCACGTGGGCAGGGCCACGGCCAGCGAAACATGTCCTAGTAGGGCCACGGCAGCGAAACTTCACGTGGAAGGGGCCACGGCAGCGAAACACTTCACCAAGTAGAGGCCCACGTGGGCAGCGAACCTTCACGGCAGGCAACGGCAGCGAAAACATTTCACCAAGGTCGGGCCACGGCCGCGAAATTTTTCACCAAGAGGGCCAAGGCAGCGAAACTTTGAAAAAGAAAAAAAAACCTGCCAAAACCCGTCTAAGCTAAAAAATGCAATTCAAGAGTGCCAAATTGAGGGGAAAAAGTTGATGAATGTTTCACATGCATGTAAAAAGGCAATATGGGCGAAACATCCTCGATTTTTCCCCTCAATTTTTGCTTCTCGAGTTGCATTCTCTAACGTAGCGGGCCACGGCAGGTGGAAGTATAAACAAGCCTATAGCGAACAAACACATGCCCTATCACGACAAAAGGACAATGAGACTAAAACATTACATGAATCGTGTCCCCCAATTTTGGCATCTCTTTTTGCATTCTCTAACGTAGGCGGGCCCTGAAGGTTTTGTGGAAAGTATAGACAAGGCCTAGAACGAACAAAACATATGCCCTAACATAGAACGAGGCAAATGGCTACTAAAACATTCATGAGTATGTTTCCCCTCAGTTTTTTGTTTACACGGCTTAGTGGCATGATACGCAAGGTCCCAGATCCGGAAAAAAGGTTCATGTCATGTAAAAAAAAAGTTTCCAAAACGTTAATTGGCAAAAAACTCTGCGTGGTATGGGTTCATTGTTTTACTGAGTTTGCTTGCATGCTTTACTACTTTCTTTTTCTTGAGTAAAAATGTGCGTGTGGTTTATGATCAGAGAAAAATATTCTAAACAAAGTTCCAAAAAGGGATCAGATAAGCCGAATCGTGTTCGTGCAGTTGCCAAGGGCACATGAAATACAAACCATTAGACATTTAACATTTTTTCCACTTTTATCTTTATCCGTTTACGGATAATGTGGTTTCCTTTTAACCACATCTTAGTGTCTCATGACTGTGGGAATGGATTGTTCAAGATAGGGTTTTTTTTTTTTTTTTGTGTTTTTTTTAGCAGCATAAAGGTGAAAAAAAGTTTGTCCAAAAACAGTTGCTGTAGTTTCATTTTGTTGTTATGATTGATTGCATTGCTTTACTTTTTTCCTTGTTTGAGGGAATTGGGCGTGTGGCTTACTGATCATGAGAAAAGTTCCTAAACAAACAGAAGTTCCAAAAAAAAGTTCCCAAAAAAAGATCAGATACGCCACATGTTTTCGTGCAGTGCCAAAGTGCATAAGAAAACCAACCAACTAAACTTAGAAATTTTTCCTACATGTCTCTATCGTTTACGGATAATGTGGTTCGGTTATATTTTTAGCTACTTTTTGGATTGAAACCACGAACATTTCTAAATATTGGCGCAATATCAAAGTTTGGTGCAAACCTCAGGCCCAATCCTGTAGCGTCATCCACAAGTACAACCCGGTAGCAAAACACAACCCCGGTAGCCATCACACCCGCGTGCCATAACATCTTTTGTAGAAAACTTGCCCCGTCAAGCCATGGAGAACCCGTCTCATGTTAGCGTCTTCCTGTACGCAAAAGAGGAGAATGAAAGCCAAATATAAATTTTGATTAGTAGAGTAATGTTTGCGGCCTACTTTTGAAAATGCAAAAATAAATTTAACTAAAATTTGAGCGGGGGTTCGAAGTAACAACTAAACGAGAAACTAGAATGAGAACAGGGGTTCGCCGGTCTCTCAAAAGAACAACGGAAATGAAATGAAATACTTGAACATAAAGGTTCAAGTACGTGCGGATTCGATCACACATTTTTTTTTCTGTTTTCTAACTCTAGGTCGATATCGTATACTCCATGTTAGTGATGATACCTAATGTCAAAGAAAAACCAAACCAAAAAAAATCAAACCAGAAAACGAAAATATGCCTTTTTTTCTTTTTATTTTGTTAGGTTATTTAGGTCGCCGATCTTCGAGAACTTTTATATGTTTGATGATTAAAACGCTTTACATGATGAAGCCGTTCCTTATTTGGCACAGGGCACTCACACGCTTCACACTCAAACTTGGAAACGACTGTCGACCCACTCAACCTCAGTCCAGATTGCTTGTCTAGGCAGTATTTGCATGCGGTAGACATATTATCTGCTTTCTTCACCAATCTGTGACGAAATTGCCTGGGATCTAAAGGTCCAGGAGGTTGGGTCATTTGAATGTGGCTGAACTCGGGAGGCAACCACGTGCAATCAGTCCCATGGCTATTTATAGGGTGAATTTTGAATGGAGAGGAGTTTCTTTTTGCATGGCTGTAACGGGGTCGGGGATCGTTGCAGTAGAATGTCAACAGCATCTGGCTTGTCAAACTTAAAGCATATCCATGGCGTTTACGCGGCTAAGGTCAACCAGGAAAAATAAAATCGGAGTCCACCATTTCTGATTCTTTAGTGCTAGCGAGTGATATGAACGTAATTGATCATTCTGTCTACGCCGGCTAGGGTCTCGGTGTGTATCCCAAGGCAGGTGGTGGGGCTTTGAGATTTTCAGGGTTCTACATAGGTTGTACGCCCATCGATACTAAATTTTCTTTTGATTGTTGTGCGGCGTCACGGGAGGAAAGCATGGTAGAGAAGGAGGAAGGAATAGGATGTCAAGATGCTACTGTCTTTCCATACTGTAAAGGTCAGTTGGCTGTGCTGTCTAGAGTAGAATGTCCCTCTCTCAGGCTTTGCTAGGCGGAAGATTTTGGGGCTTTTCTTTTTTTGGCCTGAGGCAACCCTTTCGAAGCCCACATGATGGCACCCCGTAAGTCTGTTTCGTTGCTGAGGAGATCGTTGCACACTGCTACGGAGGTATAGAACTATCATAAAGATATGCGTGCCATCTAGTGTAATGCGTGCTCGCTACCTCTTTAGTGATATCAATAACTTTGTCCGCCGGCTTTTTGACAAGATGGGTAACGGAACTTGCATATGTAACCGGACACCAGAGTGCATGGCCATATTTTTGACTCCGGCTTTGGTGGGCTTGGGTGGCATGAAAAACTTGTGAACCCATGATTTGAACCCCTTATAGCGTATCATGGCTTCATTTATTGCCAGTTCTCTCGCACGCAATTGTATTGTTCTGCGGCAATTGTCTCTAGGACGGTTCCCACACAACTTTAACGCGGGCCACTATGCGTGCCCGCAGTTGATTACTTCTTCATTTTTTTATTGGGCTGTGGTCTCGGGCAACGTTTCCAGTCATCTGTGATAGCAAAAACAGCTTAGACACCTGGATATTTGTTCAAAACGTTTCCTCTTCATGTTCTACATATCAATTCATTTCTGAAGGGCCGGGTGCCTGGACCAATAGTCAGGAATATTTCTAAGCTTATTAGGCCCATGCTCATGAGTATGCCGAACCAAGCTTTAATCTCCGGGGTGTCTGTTTCTTTGATCTATAGCGGGTCATCTTTTTCACGTTCCCGTTATATTCAGGATTACTTTCATTTGGAACCGGCTGATCAAAGGGAAACAGAATGAACGGAAAGAATTTGTAGAAATATTTAAGTGCAGTCAATCTGCCGAGGGTCTTTGAAATGCAGGACTTAAGGGTTCGTGGTTTGAAATCATGTGAGTAGGGATTTGGTCATATTTCGGCGACCAAACCCGTCTTATCTTGTGGATAGTGCCGTCTAGCATTTGGAGGGGCCTCTCCGGAGTAAGTATCTGAGTCTGGTTCAACAAATACCATTTTTTTTTTGGGTCGTGGGGCCCTCCGCCTACGGGGACGTGCCGACGGCTGTCTCGGGGCGTGCGGGCGGCGGGTCATCTCATCTTCATCAACCTCATCTGAAGATAGTGCCTGGTCATTAGCACGAACTTCTTCATCTTCATCATTATTATCTGAAGCTAGGACTGGTCATTAGAACGCCAACTACGTCATCAAGAATGTCTACTAGATATGTGCTTTTTTTTTGTCATGTAAAAAAGTTCCAAAAAGTTAATGGCAAAACATCTGCGTGGTATGATTTCAGTGTTTACTGAGTTTGCTTGCATTGCTTACTTACTTCTTTTCGTGAGTAAAATTGTGCGTGTGGTTAATGATCATGAGAAAAATTTTCTAACACAAGTTCCAAAAAAGGATCAAATAAGCCACATAGTTTGCTGCGTGCCAATGGCAATGAAATACAAACATTAGACATTAAAATTTTTTCCTACTTTATCTTTATCCGTTACGGATAATGTGGTTCACTTTTTACCACATCTTAGTGTGTTTCTTGAATGGGGAATGGATTGTTTCACTATGGGTTTTTTGTGTGTTTTTTTAAAACAAGAATAAAGGTGAAAAAAGTTATGTCCAAAAACAGTGTGCTGTAGTTTCATTTGTTATTATGAGTTACTTGCATTGCTTTACTTAGTTTTTTTCTTTAGTAAATTTGTGCGTGTGGTTTAATGATCATGAGAAAAATATTCTAAACATAGTTCAAAACAAGGATCAGAAAAAGCCGCATAGTTCGTGCAGTGCAATGTGCACATGAAATACAAACATTAGGAAATTTTAAAATTTTTTCCTACTTTTATCTTATCCGTTTACGGATAATGTGGTTCACGTTTAACCACTATTAGTGTCTCTTGAATGGGGAATGGATTGTTCACTATAGGGTTTTTTTTTTGTGTTTTTTCTAAAACCAAGAATAAGGGTTGAAAAAAGTTAGGTCCAAAAACAGTGTGCTTTAGTTTCATTTTGTTGATGAGTTTACTGATTGCTGTACTTTTTTCGGGTTGTTTCTTGAGTGAATTGGTGCTTGTGGCTTACTGATCATGAGAAACGTCCTAAACAAACAAGAAGTTCCAAAAAAGTTCCAAAAAAAGATCAGATAAGCCACATTGTTTCGTGGCAGTGCCAAGTGCATAAGAACAACCAAACACTAAACTTCGAAAATTTTCCTAAATGTCTCTATCCGTTTACGGATAATGTGGTTCAGTTATATTTTAGCTACTTTTTGGATGGAACCAATAACATTTACTAAATATGGCGGGCAATATCAAAGTTTGGTTGCAACCTCAAGCCCAATCATGTAGCGTAATCACAAGTACCACCCGGTACCCATCACACCACCCGGTAGCCATTACACCCCCCGGTAGCCATCACACTTTTGTAAAAACATTGCCCGTCAAGCCATGGTAGAACCCGTTATCATGTTAGCGTCTTTCCCTGGTCGCAAGAGGAGATACTGAAGCCAATATAATATTTTGATTTAGTGAGTAAATTTTGCGGGCCTTACTTTGTAAATGCAAAATAAATTTACCTGAAAATTGGCAGGGGTTAGAAGTAACAAATAAAGAGAAACTAGAAATGAGAACAGGGGGTCGCCGGTCTCTCTAAAGGACAACGGAAATGAAATGAAATTACCTCTGAAATAAAAAGGTTCAAGTTCGTGGCGATTCGAATCACACATCTTCTAATTCTAGGCAGATGTTCTCTCCATGTTGGTTGATGATACCTAATGTCAAAGAAAACCAAACCAAAAATAAAATCAACAGAAAAGAAAAATGCATTTTTTCTTTTATTTGGTAGGTTTAGGTCGCCGATCTTCGAGAATTTTTATATGTTTGATGATTTAAAAATGCTCTTACATAATGAAGCAGTTCCTTATTTGGCACAGGGGCTACCCACACGCTTCAACTTCAAACTTGGAACGATGTCGGACACTCACCTAGTCCAGATGTCCTTTGTCTAGGCAGTATTTGCATCGGTATAGACTTATTTATCTGCTTTCTTTCACCAATCTGTGACGAAATGCCTGGGATATACAGGTCCAGGAGGTTGGGTTCCGATTGAATGTGGTACCCTCTGCGAACCCGGCTACAGTCCCATGACTATTTCTAGGGTGAATTTTGAATAGCGAGGGCGTTTACTTTTTTGCTGTGCTGTAACGTGGTCTGGGATCGTCTGAATTAAAATGATCAACAGCATCTGGCTTGCCAAAATTAAAGCATATCCAGGCGTTTACGCGGCTAAGTCACCAGAAAAATAAAATCTGAGTCTCACCATTTTCTCCTGATTCTTCGTGCTACGGTTGATATGAACGTTAATGATTCAATTCCTGTCTACGCCGGCTAGGTTTCCGGGTGGTTATCCCAAGACCGGTGGTGGGCTTTGATTTCATGGGTTCTCCTAGGGTGTAGCCATCTATACTTAATTTCTTTTGATGGTTTGGTGCGGCGCACGGAAGCATGTAGTAGGAGGATAGGCCTGTCAAGATGCTACTGGGTCTTTCCTATGTAAAGGTTTTTTCCGTTGGGGGCTGTTGTTCTGTTCTAGAAGTAGAATGTACCTCTCTCAGTCTTTGC
>JAMKCH010082493.1:0-11586 GCA_023653785.1 Ophioderma brevispina | reverse complement strand
CAATGAAACGAACCTAAAAAATACGTAACAATAGAGTTTAGAAACGGAATATGTTCTTTCTTGCCGTATTTCTGTGACTCTGCTAAGGATTTTCATGTTCATTGAAGGCATTTGGAGCACAAAAGATACAAAAATATAAAGCAAATAATTTTCTCTAGTTCCCTTTATAACGACGATTTTCCGTGGGAGAGAGCTACAGGGTGTTCCCCGATGCGAATTAGTACCAATCGATACCCAAAATTTTTTATTTTTTCCCATAAAAATCATAACATTAGGTACTCTGGTAAATCCAACTTTAATATACTGTAACCTTTCATAAGATTGTTGAATCATGAAAATCGACCTAACCAAAGTGAAAATTCATCCACGCATTGGGGTTTAGAGGTCTGATTTCATCCTTTGGGCAAGTGGAAACAAATGTTGTGTACTTTACCCTATTCCTGGCACGCTTTTTGTACACTGCCCCCCCCCCCCCCTTTTTGTCCCTTCGGGAATTCTTATTAACACTCAACACGGTGATTTGTACCAATAGAGAGCTGTGGTCCGCCTCTTTCCTTCGATACCAAAATGATACTAATATGCCAGTGCGACGTCAAAATGATGTCCACACCCCTCGCTAGACAGTAAAGTTTCATGGTTGCCACACAAGCATTAGGTCTATTCTCTTTTGGTACTTTTCTGGCGGAGTAACGCACTAAACTAAACCTCTGTATGTTAGAAAAGCTGGTCTTTTGCCATGATTTAGAGCCAAAACAAGCTTAAACTCGGATAGTCCATATTTTGGTGCAAAATTGAATTTTCGCACTATTGTGCCCTTGTGTTTTCTGAATTGCCAATTATTGCGGCCTATTGGTCTTTATGACGTCACTGTATGCCATAAAGGGCATGCTGGTACTTATCTTTTGATCAGGGAAGAGAATGACCATAGCTACTATTGGTACAAAATAAATTAATCAGTGCTTACTAGAGATTTCCTTCCAAAAGAGGATAATGTGATGCAAAAAAGGCTTGTAAGTCGAGGGATTAACACACACATCATTTTTTTTTCACTTTGCCCAAAGGATGAAATCAGTCACCCTCTAACACATGATGAATTTTCACTTTGGTTAGTTCCGATTTTCACGATTCCAAATTCTATGAAGTTACCTTATAATGAAGTTCGACATTAAACCACTTACCTAATGTTATTGATTTGTCTATGGAAAAAAGAAAACATTTTGGGAATCGAGGTATAATCAGTCTGTACACCCTGTAGGTCATGTGCCTTCATGCGTTGGAACTTAGCAGGACCATGTAACATTTGCAGTATAGCTGAATTTGGAACCACCGCCTGATGAGATTGTGATAGGACGTGTAAATACCTAAGGCTTGTCATTAGCCTCGTTTCTCATGTAGGCTAATAATTATATACCTAAATACAGTATTAAAATCAGTTTTTGACAACTGCTTTTCCAACTTGAAAACTGGTAAAATATCCAAGGTTATCTTTGTCCCTTTCTTTCATTCAATAGATCGTTGTGGATCCGGGCAAGCTCCGACATTTTTTGTTTGCGACCGAGTTTTTGCGATTTTCGCAAATCGGCCGCTGATTCCGATGTCCGATACAATATCGTTAATCTCCTCTAAATGTAAGTCAAACTGAGCTTGACAAAAATCTTGAACGTATTTCCTTTAAGGTCTCATGGAAGGGAAAACTTTTGTAACAACGAGGTAAAATGATCCTCCTTGTTCAATGAAGTACCAGTTCTAAACTCGATGGCTGGTATTCTGAAAGGGAGACTAACTTTTAGACCTGGGTTAACCAGGGTTAGTTCTCACATTAGTGGACCTTTTTTCTTTTCAAAATACTGTTTAAGTTAAATGTAACAGGCGAGAAAATTTCTCTGGATGGGCCAAAACAGCCCCTCCATGAGGAATTTTCTCGCCTGTTATGGCACACCTTCACAATATTTGGAAAGGGAAAAGGCCGCTCATGTAGGACTAACCTGGTTAAACCCAGGTTTCAACTTAGACCCCTTTGAGATACCAGCCTACATGTCCAGTCTTTCAATGCTTTAGACCTCACCTTGTTCATCATCTTGCCTTCAAATTTGATTTTGCCCAGCTGCAGAACTGACGTCACCACACGGAAAATGTGAGCTTCTCATCTTCTGAGAGTCCTATCTTTTTCATGGCAGTCTCCACTCTGTCGAATCCCTTGACGTCATCCTGCTTGATGTCATAGAGCCCTCCAGCGTTTTTATGCTGTAATGCAGTTGTTGAAGAAAACTGGTTGATGTAAATTGGCTTCAATAATTTCAGTTTGAGTTTCATAATAGATGCATTTTTTTTATTTGCTTTGTATTTTTCTGAAAGGCCTATCATCTAAGCTATTTATTATCATGTTCATTAATTGTGTGTTATCTCTACCTCACTTCCTATCAAACCATGTGTGATATACGTTGACATTGTTTATAACATTTTACCTAACACCATAATTTCCATATTCTTCATTCTACTACCGGCAGGCAGTATTGTTACTTTTTTCCTTTCCTCAATAGTTTTCTATCTTTTAACTTGAGTTTTTTTCACTTTTCCTTGAATTTTTATCATTTTCCTTTGAAAAAATTGTGAGTTTTCCTACATTGTTCTCAGATTTCCTTGAATTTTTTTCTCGGTTTCCCGTGACATTTTTCTCAGTTTTTTTTTCCTTGAAATTTTTCTCAGTTTGTCTTTTCTTTCATTTTTTTTCAGGTTTGCCTGGAATTCTTCAGTTTTTCTAGAAATTTATGAAAAAAAAGATCATCCATGGTAACTTTTTAATTTCTTAAAGGTACAGAGAAGACAATCCGAAACTTACACCCTCAATCAGACCCTTACTCTTCAGGCTACTGGCTGGACTTCGCAAAGGGAGTCCGACTTAAGGTGGGTTCACTCCATTGGCATACATCTGCAGATGCAACTATCTTTTAACATACTTTTTAAGCAACCTGTATACGTTTATACATCCTGCACTCAAGCAATTCAAAAGACCCCCCCTGGGCGTCGTCCGACGTCTGCCATGGAGTATGACCCACCATTAGACCATGTGAAAACCCACTAGATCCTTCAATGAATGGACCTTTATACTTTCACAACTCTTGTAAGTGTGGTGAAAGTATGGATAGATACCATATCCAAGCCATCCCGGGGAATTTTCTCATCTGTGAATTGGCACTTCAGAATGTTTGAAATTAAAAAGTCCACTCAGAAGGACTTTTATCACCATCTTAATTTGAACAAATGGCACCTGTGCATCTGTTGAATTACGTATTGGATTTCCGTTGTCAAGCTTTCGTCACACACTTCCGGTTTAAGCGTGCACTAGCCAGATTTTGGTTTCAGAATTACTGACGAAGAGTACACCTGGGCTTATGTTAGACTTTCCCTTCAACACATAATAAATAATAATTGGAATGTGCAATCACAATCCCCACTTTTGATAGATCTAAACTGCGGGGGTTGTTTCAGGTGTTACTATTCAAGATGGAGTTTTGGGAAAATCGTCTTTTCTTTTTTAATTACAAACCACTGGAAATTTACCTACTTAATTGTATTATTATTTTTAGAAAACACGTTCTTATTTATGACAGACATTTGACGGTGGAGATTATGACATTATTTACACGTCACAGTGATAAAGTGAACATTTATACCCTCAAAATCTACAACACACTATACGTCTTTCAGCCTGAAGTACAGAGAACATCACAAGTGTACAATAATTTTATATGAGCACAATCTTGCAGCTTTGTTATGCAGTGAGGTCACCCTTTACTTCAGAATGGAAAGAGTATGAAGTCTTGCCACATTTATACACTGGTGGTTGCCTATCATAATTAATTTGGATGTTGATAAACTTTCCAAATGAAAGTGGAAGGACATCCTTTCCAAAATAAAGTGTCTCCACTTTTCTACTTTTACAGATATGACAGATATAAAACATAAACCATACAGCTAAGGTTTTAACATAAAGCAGTAGCAAGCTAAGGCTCCCCAAAAGTTTTCAGTTTACTACGGCTTCAGGTAATGGAGCAACACCTTAACGTTCCCCTCGGAGGGACGGATAAATTCTTGTGGGAGAGCGGAATTCTAGTCTTTAATCAATAGTTCTTATACAAAATCCAGATATTTAGTACCCGATTAATCCCAGCTAGTGGCCCTTCCGGTGTTTGAACTGGGGACCTCCTGCACCAAAGGTGAATACCTAACCAGTGGGACACGCTGTCCCGGTAAATTCCATATAGGCTTGATTATTTTTTTTGCTCTAACTTACAATAAGAAAACAAACCCAGTATGGTCACCGTTTTTTGTTCTCATGATTTCACGAATGTAGCCAAAGGGACCCAAAACCTGGGGAGGGGGAATGCAATCACATCGCCTCTCACTAGCACAAAATCATTTGGCTTAGCTTTCCCTTTTCACTTCTTTCCACTTTCATCAATTTTGGAACCAAAACAATGTCTTCCAACATTATAAGAGAGAAAGTCATAAATCAGGTGATATATCAGTTTGCATCGCAAGAAACCATTTTTTAGCAGAACCATTTTTAAACATTGACTATGTCCCCAATGGAGTTTAGACAAACCAAACTAAATGCTCTACGAGGATTCAAACCCGGGACCCTTGTAAGGGCAAAGTGAAGGTAGGTGGCACATGTTTTTTTTTACTACATAATTTATATTTTTCTTCCCCCTACAGTCCTATAATTCAGAATTTTGATGATAACAATGTACATTAACAAATACCACACTACAGTGTGACCATTGTGACTCATGTGCTGTGTTTAGGTGAACTCCATAGTCATGCAAACAAATACTTTATCATACACCTCTTACCATAGAGAGAAAGATTGAAATTGGGTACAGTAATCATTCCCACCATAAGAAAAAGAAAGATTGAAAATTGCAAACCATGAGTAATTAAAAGTATATCCTATGACTTTAAAGAAGCAATGCAGACATTTTATATTTAGGATATTACAATCTAGCTCTTAATTTTACAGAAGCGATTAAAAGGTTCAAGTTCATGCTTTAAAGGTTAAGTTCATAGTTACAACGCGCCACTTACTATTCGGGGGCGCCCACCCGTGAAAAACGCGTGTCATGGAAAAAAGGGTACCACCGCGCCCAAAAAAAAAAAAAAAAAGGGCCAAAAAGTAGGGGGTTCTGCGAAAAGGTGGGGGGCACAACAGTAAAAAACGGTCACGGGCAACACGAAAAAAAAAAAAAAAAAAAAAAAATAAAAGCTGTCCTCGCTTTATTAATTCATTTGTTATTCTTTCTTTACTTTGCTCTAGGAACTAGCTTCCTTTTATGGCTGTCCCTTCGCTACTTTGAATTCGCGGGTGGGGCCGCTGAGGGTGGTGGGTAGGATCTCGATAGGTAGCGGTTCGGGGGAGTGGTGGAAGCATGTGGGTAAAGGGGGGCCGGGAGCAATGTCGCATCACGTTGCTTGGGATGGGAACGGAGAGTGTTCTAGTGCCGGTAGCGGGTGGCTTGGAGTATTAGTAGGGGGGTTTGTGGTAGGCTTTGAAAGATGTGTGCTGGAACGTTAACGCGGGGGTCTTGGTTGGGAGGTTGTGCGCTCCCAAATCACACCACTAGGGAAACGAGAGAGGGAGGTGGAAGGAGAACTGAAGATTGAGACAAAAACGGGTCCTCGGATGAGGCAATTGTGGGAGGTGAGGGGGAAAGGTGTGCGAAAAAATTTTACACTGATGATCGAGTTGGTGCCAATAGTGTAGAAGATTTCGGAGAGAACGGGATAAAAGACGATAACAATCGTGTGGTGAGGGGTGGGGGGAGCGGGAGGAGGCGTGGGGCAAACGGATGGGTGAGGGACGAATTGGAGCTAGTGAGGGAGTACATGAGGGAGGGGCTGTGGCTGGTGGAGCAAAACGGGCAGGTAGAGGGGGTGAGCGTGTTGGAAGTGAAGGGGGCTAGGGTGATTAGGGGTGGGCGCGAATGGAGGAAGTTCCGGTCTCTGTTTGAAGACTTAATGCTGGCTGTGTAGGGGAGGGGGAGGGGGCCGGGGAGAAGCAGGACAGCCCGGGGTGATTTCGCGCGGGGGACCGAAGAGTCACGCGGGTGGGCGACTGGGTTCTCGGTAGGAACGAAGGTGATTGGGTTAACAGGGTGTATTTTTTTCTACACCATATTAAGGAGTGAAACATGTGAGGGTCTCAATGGGGAATCAGGTGATGGAGGAGGGGAGTCGTTGGGAGGAATGAAAATGAGTGGGACAGTATGGGAGCACAGGGAAAGAAGGGAGAAGGCGTAGGGGTGGTGGGAGAAGGTAAGGTAGGGCACGGCAATCGCGGGTCGCAGAGTCAGAGACCCCTAAACCACGAGCGGCGGGGCGTTTTGTCGTACTGGCCTATGGATCGGGCCCTATAAAACCCGCCCGTGGCGTCCACATAGCCAACACACCGCCACCGTACGGACTGCAGCCGCCCAATCACCTAGGGAAAGGGCAGAGCATGCCAGCCTGCACCGATAAGGCAACGAGCTAAATCAGTCGAGCCAGCACGCCCGCCGCGTGCTATCCATGCAAGCCCCCCCTAGGGAGCCATCCAACTAGCAGGTTATTGGGCAAACCGAGGCTTGCCATACTATAACCGAATGTCTGCAGCCGCCAAAAATCCCCAGGGAAAAAAGGCAAGCAACGCGCTAGCCTGCACCGAAGAAGCCCCTAGGGCTAGACCGGCACCCGGCGACCAGCGGCCGGAGCGGGTAGACGGTCGGAAACCCCGAGAGATAAACGCCCTACTAACACCCATGAAAGTAGCCGAGCTACAATCTTTAGGTGCTCCCAAGCAGCGGGGCCGCCTTGGAATAACCTCGGCGACCCGCGTAGCCCTACACCACCCCTCCCCTTTCCCTTAGCGAAACATAAACTGGGAAACTGTGTTTCAATGGCGAAACCATTGAAAACAGAAAGGGCACACCCGCAAAAGAACTAGCACCAAACGGACGACAGCGGAAGCAGACCCGTAATGAACGCACTGAAAAAGAGGGTCGCGGGTGCAAGTGCAAAGACGCCTGAAAAAAGTATGGTAGCGACCAGATGGGCGCACGTGGCGGAACGAAAACGGGCGCTGGGAAAAACAAAAGGCGGGCCGCGGTAAGACCCGGCCGCCAACGCCGAGACAAAGATAACCGTCGCGGTAACAAATTCACACACGGTAAAGATTTTCCAAGTCAGTTTTCACAATTTTATAAATACAACACGCAAAGAATAAAATAATAGACAACTCCTCCCAATAAGAACTGTTTTAATTTATTATGGCATCTATAAGAAACCGAAACAGGCTCACAAAAAGCAAGGCATCCAAAGGACGCACAACGTGCGGCAATGGCTCCTTTGTTTACCTTCTTTCCCGCTCAACAGATCACATGACCGCATTGGCGGCAAAAGGATACACAATAAAAGCCTCTCCTGACGGGCGTAAAAGTCGCCGTTAATTCCGTCCAAATAGAGCGTTATAAATCTCAGTTATATAATCCCGTAATATATCCAGATAGTTATGGTATAGTAGTAGGAGTATTCCGTATGAGACGAAACTAGTCCGTATCAAAAATCTCAGTTACTTTTGGCTGTAATGACAGAGCTGGCATTAACACACGTTCCCGTTTGTTAAGAAAAGGGAATGAAAGAGGAGGGAAGAAGAAGGCCAGGAAGGATGTAGTAGGGAAGGCAGGGGGGGATAAACAGGGGGAAGGTAAGTATACGTGGTCAGGGGCGGCCAAAACGGAATTGGAGAAGAGTAATGGCTGAACAGGGTGTGACTGGGGTCACTGGTTGAGCCCGATTTCTCTTTTGAGGGAGGGGTCTAAAATAGGGTATTTTTGGGCATTCCCACTTCTCAGAAGGAAATGCATATGTTCAGTCAACATTGGTGTAAAGAAATCAGTTCAGTGTAATAGTTTCGATACTTCAAACAATTGTTTTCTTTAAAATCGGATAGCGATTTTTCCTTAAATGCGGAATAAAGACCACAACATCTGTTTTCTGAATAGCTAAAACCCTTTTCGCTTAATTCGGAAAAATGAACCTTTTAAATATTTGGAATAACGAACATTTTGAAAATTTGGACATGGAATTCTTTTTTAACATTCAGATAGCGAACTTTATTTAGAATTCGGAAGGACTACTAAAACCGCGACTCGGTAAACGAACCTTCAGACTAATAACGAAACTACTTTGTGAATAATGAACGTCGGACATCGAGAGGACCCAGAAAAAAGGGAACCTTCGAATAACGGAAAAATGCGGGTACTTCTCCTATCGGGGCTGAGAGAATACAGGCTTAGTGCAAAACTTAAAACAATCAGGTTCTGTAGCCTAGAAACTTGTTCTTTGTAAGAACTGTTACTGTAACCTAAAACCTTGGCCTAACAGAAGCTCAAAAAACCCTTCTAGTTCTTTATATAAACCTAGTCATGCATAACGGGACAAAAAGGGATGACCTTTCTTTATAGATTTAGGAAGGACTATTGCCCTGGGAGGCAACCCTTGTATTCAAAGGTGATATGGTGCGTGAACAAGAAACGCGTAAAAAAGGGTATCTTTTTTCCAACAAGGCGTAGTACGCGCGTACATTGATTGGGTGTCAAAAACAGCACAATGTGGAAAAAAGGGTATGTTTTTTTTCTAAACCTAACATTGTGATGTACGTGTGATACTCAATTCATAAGCAGAGATCAAAAATGAATTGTTTTAAGCAAAGCATAAAAAGTATATTACAGGTGCAACGAAGATTTTGGGCACCCCATATATGTATATCATTGTCGTGATTTCATATAGATAAACCCCCAATGATTTTTTAAACCTGTCTGTTGTTACAGAAATGCTGGGAAAGTGCAACAAAATGCTATTTTTATTTCCTTCCTTAATCAATATAAACATACGGCTGAATTTTGTATTTGCTCCTATACAAAATTAGAATTGCACAATTTTGTTCCAGAAGTATTTTCAGCATAATCCTTTTCACATGGAGACATTTCTGATAGAACGCTTAACATTAGTGCAAAGGTAGATTTTTCACATTTTTTAGGGACACCTGTTATGTTAACGCTCTTGTTGCCCCTTAACGACACAATGCCATTGCTTACTTGTTTTCGGGTAGTCAAACCTTACAAAAATACTCTTAGTGTGCAAAATTCCTACAAAAAAAGACTTGTTTAGGGTATAATTTGTAGTCGGTGGGGGCGGAAATCCTTGTTTAGGTTGCATTTTGGAAGTCCATTCTCACGCATCATATCCATCTTGAATACAAGTGCCCCCCCCCCCCCCCGGCCCTATTGAACAATGAATCTGTAAAAGTCTCAAAATCAAAGAAAGTGATCCAAGCTATTAACAAAACCAAAAACGCAAACTAAATATAATCATGATAATGGCCTAGACAAAAAAAATGGAAAATGCACTCTCAAAATCACATCTAGCCTCCCGCAGTATATTTCAAATGCTCTCATCTGTTGAAAACTTAACGTTACGCTTTTTGCATACCCATACCTTTCGCGCAAAGCCATGCTCGCGAAATTGAGGAAAATAAATTACACGCACTTTGCCAACGCAAGCGCATTGTCCACGGGTGCATCCCGAATATCGGTAAGCGAAAATTCCCATTTAATCCCCAACACCACCCCACACTTTTAAATGCTTTATATTTTATCTCCCCAAGTGATTTTTGGGATTTTTGACACTCGCCGCATACATGATGCAAAAATATTGGACGGGAATATTATTATTTCCGGTTTGGTGTTTTGGGGACCTCACGACCCGTCTACTTGAAGACCGAGATTCAATGGTGTTTCTCTTAGGCCTTAGAGTAACATGGAGCTCATTCCACAAGTCCACACTTGGGGTGCAGCCACAATAAAGGAAGTTCTTTTAACTCTAGTGGGCCTTGTGAGATCACAGAAGACCTGGGGTTGATTTCACTCTCACAGAACCACCCATCGTAAGCAGACCCATTGTAAGCTACCGTTAGAAATCCCTATTACTTATGATGTGTTTGACTTAAGTGGGTTTTATGATGCACCCCGCAAGTCTTTGTGAATTCCACCTCAGAAATGCTATTGGCATCAAATTTTCCATGAGCATTAAGAGTACTATGATTCAGAGATCAACCAAATTTGAAGGAGCAGCAAGAAAATATTTGAAATATATTACTTCATTAATAAATTTAAGATTGGTTTATTGGTTTAAAACTCTATCACATGATTAAAATAGTTCAACTATGCGCCGAGAAATCGGCTCCATCCGTTAATATTACCCCTAAAGGCCCACGCCCACCCGAATAAGTTCATTTTTCGAAGTACTAGTGGCGGCAAGAGGTACTATTTACGGGCTTAATTCGCGTACTTACCGCATCGCGTCGCGCGTCTGCATTTGAGCGTATTGCATGCTTTCTTTCTCTACCACATTCATTTCAACAGAGATGCACTGTTTTTGCGTGAAATTTAATTGAATGATATGCAAAAATATATTTTTTTTCATGTTACTAGTATAAATAAAACAAATATATATGCCTCTATTCTAGTCTGTGGTTAAAACTATGGTCCCGCGGTTGACTACATTTAGTGTATTTTTGTATAGTCACCTTGCATTGAACCATAGTCCTTTAACCAAAGCCTCTCATGTCAGTATATTTTGTATACTATAAACACACAGAACATCTGGTAATAAATCGCCGGTGTGACTGAAAGTCGGTATAAGGTTATGTACAGGTTTAGAATAAGACTGGTCCCATCCAAATGCAAGACTATTAACACGCTGCCTTATATGTGGTTTCATACTTCATCAGCAGAACATAATTAGTCAAATGTTAGGCATTTCATCAAGCTTGCTTTAAACCACCAGATGCATGAACACACACATCCTTAGTGAAAAGCATTCCAAAAGGTTAAGTCCTAGCCAGGTCTGCTGAGAATCACGAACCACCCTTACTCACTCCCAATGCTTAAAGAGACACTGGCGTGGTGCTCTCAATATTTTTTCAAAATTGATATATTTTTGCATGGTTATAAAAAACTTTACATCCATAATCCCTCCCCTGAAATAAGTAGACCAAATACAACACCCTTAAGGTACACATTATGATTTTACGAATAAAATTAACGTCCAGTTGGAATTATTCACAATGGGAAATGGGTTTCCCACCAGAAAGCAGAACCGCCGGAGTTGATCCCACGGCATGCACACTGTTTTGACCTGACCGGCTGTGACCTTTGTGGTTTTAGTATCACTGAGTACGAGTCTTTGATATTTATGTAATAGAGACAACATTTGTTGATTAAAGTTATTAGCCCTAAAATCACCTGGTGTCCTTTAGCCTCTTAATTAATGTCCAAGTCATGTCTTTGGGTAATAATTATTTTTATGTGCAAGATATATTTCTATTCTTCCAATGGCCTAGACTATCATTTGGCAGCAAATTGCGAAAATTGCGTAATTTGTGATAGTGCCAGTGCCGCCCGCTTTAAGTTGATTTGAACAGAGAATTCATGTAAAGCAGGCAGGAGAGGACCAGTCCTCCAACAGCATGGTTACAAACTTCTTGGG
>JAMKCH010082492.1:0-11042 GCA_023653785.1 Ophioderma brevispina | reverse complement strand
GAGGACATCACTTCATACTTCAGGCAAGGTGGAGTATGGGTCTCTGTGTGTTGTCCCTGTCAGATGCCAACATACGACAATATGCAGCTTTCAATCATACAATACTGAATTTTACATGATTAAGTGTCTGCCCAACAGGCCTTTTTGTTTGGCCATATCAGTATCTCAATTTCATTCTACTTTTGATTTCTTTCTAGTTTTTCTAACAGGTAGCGATCGTATCCCCATCCATGGCATGAAATCTCTTAAGGTCACCATTCAGCCTGTCAGAGGCGGCACGCAATACTTTCCTGTAGCACACACCTGCTTTAACCTACTAGACTTGCCATTGTATAAAACCAAGGAAGACATGCAGACCAAGCTGTTAAAAGCTATAGAACATTCACATGGCTTTGGACTGGCATAGTATTCAGCTAGACAAGATAGCATTCAGAACTTCCATGTTCCACACACCTACTTTAATTTATTTACTAAACCACCACCTTTTGTGCCAAACCAAGAAAGAGGAGCAGATGAACCTATAGAACACTCACATGGCTTTGGACTGGCATAGTATTCAACTAGACAAGATTGCATTCAGAACTTCCATGTTCCACACACCTGCTTTAATTTATTTACTAAATAGACCACCACCTTTTGTGCCAAACCAAGGAAGAGGAGAAGACAAAGCTATAGAACACTCACATGTGTTTGGACTTGCATTGTATTCAGCTAAACAAGATGGTATTCAATACTTTTATGTACTACATGCCACACACTTGCGCCTGCTTTAACCCTCTGAGGTCTACCGGCTGATTTTATTGGTTATACGTTGGGTTGTGTGATGTATTTAGCCAATCAGAGACATTGTAAGAATAGCTTGAAAATTTGTACAGCTATATGGAAGGTGTGCTATGATTGGTTACTCAGCAGTTATGTCATGTAATGAGCCAATCAGAGATACTGTAAGAAAGATGGTAGACCTCAGGGGGTTAATTTACTAGACCAGCATCAAACCAAGGAAGATGAGTGGACAAAGATAAAGAACACTCACCTGGGTTTGGACTTGCCACCCATGTTGAGCCATACATGGAATTTAAAGGTGCAATGAGAGATTTAAAATAACAGATGTCCCTAAAAATGTGACAATTCTGATTTTTGCACTGGTGTGAAGCTTTCTATTAAAAATATCCCCATCTGAAAGGATTAAGCTGAGAAATGTTTCTTTGGTACAAAAATTGTGAAATTTTTAATTTCGTATAAGAGCAAATAGGAAATTCAGCCTATGTTTTCTATTTAGAGAATAAATATTGTATGAAACCGAGAAGGGGTGTAGCCAACAGGATAGCAGGGGGAAAGAGTGCCCCTCTGTAATTTTTTTAGGGGAAATCGGCCTTTTTTGCACCCTCTTCTTGCCCAGTGACTGGGACACACTTGCTTTGCAATTAGGACATTTGTTTACACCTACAGGGAACTTGCCCTCAGGACCCGCTATAGTCCGTGTCTCTACCTTTGTGCTGTGATGTCATAACATTTACGCCTACATCAAGAAATGCTGTCTTTGTGCGCGCGCGTAAAAGTGCCGTCGCCTCAAGCCAGAGCAAGCGATTTATTCTTGCGACCAACCAAACTCGCGCTGACGTCACTGCACAGAGGTAGCGACATGGACTATAGGCTGGCAACACATCTGAAACCAAGGAAGCCATACACTAATATAAACAATATTTTAAAACCTACCAAACATTCACCTGGTGTTGTAAGCCAAAGATTGCATGAAATGTTCGGTAGTACCAATATACGTAACAATACTATTCCAAGCTAAATAATAATGCCAATATAAATGGTCCAGTGAAATGCCCAACACTGGATGGACCAATAGACTCTGATGGTGTTTGTGTCTTTTCATAGATTTGAGCTATCTCTGTAAATGAGCTAGCTGTTAATTTATCTGGGCAAGAAACTTAGTCGTTATTGCCTCCTTAAAGGCACTATCAGTGATTTGCTAAATCAGAAAATCGAAAAAAAATCATCAAAAATCAGATTTTTGCTTGTTTGTAACAAGTATAGGTGTCCTAACATACCCTGCAAATGATAGGACCAGACGCAACCTAATAAGGACAAAATCGGACATTTTAGTCATAGTGTCCATTGGGACACTTACTACAACACGTAATTGAATGGAGATTCGTATCGTTGAACACTGCCGTTTTCTTCCTTTTCTGTCAATTTTTCGGTTGAAAGAAGTAACTTACAAGATTTCTACAGACGTACCCTTCACTTTTAAGCTATTCCTGCAAATTTCAGGTATTTTTACTCATTCGGATAAATCACTGATAGTGGCTTTAAACTCATGGCTTAATCCGAATCATCTTGTTTTTGCATATCAGCATATATACGAAATGCTTGTCCACATATAGCTGTGCTGGAATCAGTGTCCTTCATATAGAAAATCACAACTTTATAACACAATTCCAGTTCTTGAATTATATTATACACAGAGTATCCTATCGTACTGGTATACTATGCATAAATGTGTACTACATCAAAATGAAAAATCAAATTCTTCTCAAACTTTAAAATTGAGCAGTTTAGTTGACTGTGTTTAATTTTAGTTGTTTATCTTTAGATAAAATGTGCACATAATTTATATTTTGAAATGTCTGAATGTGAACGCCACTTTAATTGGGGTACTGCACCTGGCTGGAGTGGCGTAGCAAGGGTGTCGTCTTAAGGGGTGCCAAATTGACCAATTCAGCACCTTTTAGATCAATGGTGTGCAAAGAACACCCAAAAGTCAGTATACAAAATGGTCAACAAGGGAAGGCACAAATTGAGTTTATTTTCTGTTAATGATCCTTCTGTTGAAACTAGAAGAACTTTGAGGGCACATGTGGTGCAGTGGATCAGCACTCGCCTCATAAGCATAAGGTTGTGGGTTCGAGCCCCACTGTCGCCAATGTGTTGTGCACTTGCGCAAGGCACTTTACCTCGCTTGCCTCTCTCCACCCAGGAGTATAAATGGGTACCGGCATATGCTGGGAATGCAAATCAGACTCGCTGTGCTGGAGGAGTGGCGAACCCCCAACAGCAATATTATATGAGGGAGTCTGGCCCAAACGCCAAAGACAGAGAGATGGGCACTCCGCCTGCGGGCGCACCATTTGCATTTTTGAAACTAGCAGCTTGTTAACCACATCCAGTCAAAAGTAAACCACAAGCACAAGAATGGTAGTAGGTCTTAAGAGGGCGAGACCTTAAATATTTAAAAGCTGTATTTCAATTGGTTATTGCAATGAATATATGATGTAATTAGCCAATCAGAAATGCTGTATGAAAGGAAGGTAATACTCAGGGGTTAATCGTACTTAAGACTACCAGCCCAAGCTTTTGTGTAGATCATAAAGTACAAAATAATCCTTATCTCAAAGCAGGTTTTTATGGTATGCTGTTAAAGCAATGTTCCATGATTTTTAGGGAAATGTTACACACCAAAACTGTCTTTGAATTTAATATTGAATAAGAGTTACAGTGCAATCAATAATTATTTTTCCAAATTGCACGTCGTGTCCCATTGCCCTGTTAATGCGAAATAGTTTAGCACCCATCAACAAATTGTTACTGTTTCCAAAAAAGGGAAATCAAAGATGTGCAAGAGCGCTAATTAAACATCAATGATTCCCGATTTGTAGTTATGAAATCTGTTGCATCAAGACGGAGCGTATTGCAGTCATCCACAACTGCACCAGACTTCTGGAAATTTCACCTCAATAAGGTAATGTGATACCACTAAAAAAAATCCCATTAACACATAAAAAACCCTTCCGACTACTCATGACCCTCACTTAGGTACTTAGAGAATTTTTCGCATGAATCATGAAATGTCCTTAGTGAGGTCTTGTGCAACTTTGAACACTTTTAGCCACTAAGTACTGACATGTGTTAGTACAGTATAGGCACATTGCAAGCATTAAGCGAGTATGATTTCCAAAATACCTTCTGCCATCAAACCATCATTACAGCAAGCCACGTTCGAGGAATAGGTTGCTCCAACTTTTGCCTGTGTGTAGAACTTGTGCTATGTTTGCAAATCAACACTGCACCATTGCGTTTGTACTTTAAATAGATTCCCATCAGGTATCAAATATTATGATGGCAGAATAAAGACCTGAAATATAGTGGTGCCTAATTATCCCGTTTGTTTTGCCAAAACACCATCATAGCCTGTCGGATGGCCCGGAATATTTTGTGAGCAAGAATGCTTGGACTTTGCCGTTGGTATGCCCCAGTTTGTATGTCGCCCTTGCCCCAATTTATTTATGTTTGTATCTATTATAAATATATATTTGCTCATATAAGAGAAATTCGAGTATCAGACCAGAGCGTCTCAATTAGATTAGACTGGCGCCAGCGTCTTGCCAACACATTGAAAGGTTCCCTACTTGAGGGCCAAATACACCCGCCCGATATATGTTTTACCGTATATTTTTAGAGCCAAATAAGGGCCAATCAATGGTTGGCGGGCCGCCTATCTGAGGAACCCCTGGTATAGACCTTTTAACCACCTCCCATCATGACAGTATTCTAGTAATGATACTTCCGCATGGTAGTGCATGCTATCAATCATCCCGGTGTTCATGAATGTCTTTTACTTGAACGTTTCAAACTAGGGATGACAAAGAGCAGTACATGCTTCCGAGAATAGTGCACAAATGCTGAAGAGGCGAAAAAGTTCCTATATTAATAGTGTTTAAAGAGACAATAGCCTCGTATGCCAGTGTTATCCTAATGCATGTTTCAGTTGACGTTGCTAGACACAGCCAATATTAATTGGCAGTGTTGGGCAGGCCATGCCTCACACCATGTGAATCAAAAATGATTTGATTCACAGCATGGCCCGCCCAAACAATGCCAATATGCATTATAATGAAAGAGTAGCCCAGTGTTTTTTTTCATTTTGTACTCAGATGTATATGTTGATGCCAAAGTCACAGCACTTAAGCCCACAACACCGTAATTTTCACCAAATAACAAACCACAAATGATGGCGGCCATCATTGACAGGTGCACAAAATTTGGCACCTCTACTATGGTACGTCTGAGCTTGTCAAAATGTAGCTCTGCCTTTCAGTGGCATGTGTGATCATGATCACTAGTTAGCGTGTTTATAGTTGCTACAAGGTAGTTGTGAAGGCCGCTATAAGGTGAACGCTCAGAGGTCATATAGCAATTTCTGGGTCATGACTAATACACTATAGCTACAATAAATTTGCCAAATGTTCTCAAAACAAATCAAAATTTCTTTATACAAGCGAATCAGTATTTTTTTTTTTTTATTTTTATGCGATGCGTAAATTATGCATTCCCCGCCGAATGTGACGATCACTAACATGCGATAACGCAACTCACACACTACCTTCCCCAATACCACGGCTACCAACACTCAACCCCCTCCCAACATCCACGCAAAACACCACACACTCCCCAAGCACACCCACAACTCCCCAAACACCCACCTCCCATCCAACACCCCACCCCTCATCCCCCAACACCCCACCTCATCCCCCACACCCCCTGCAACACCCCATCCCCTCCTTAACACCCTCTCAACAGCCCAACCTACCCAATACCCTATAACCCGGCTCTCCTTCCCAAACACCCCGCCCAACACGTATCCCTCCGCCAACACCCCACCCCTACCCCAACACCCCACAATACCCAAACTCCCTCCCCAACACCCCGCCAATACCAAACCCTCCCCAACCCCTGCCACGACCCACCCCTCCCAACACCTCATCCCCTCCCAACACCTCATCCCCTCCCAACACCTCACACCCCCCATAGCCATAGTGTCCGACAGGTAGCTGAAGAGAATTGTAGCCTATCCGATGTACCGTTTCAGAGCTACAGCAATACGCCATAATTAAGTAGACAATCATTGCATACCTAAGCCGCATTTATCACATTACATTTCAAATTGACCCAAAAACGATGCATGCCATGATGGACATTCATGTAGGCCGGAAGGAATTTGTGTGTTCGATGCTACCGTTTTAGCGATACAGTTATTACGCATATTTATTAACTAATTTGCATACCTAACCCGCATGTATCACGAATTTTCAAATTGCAAAACGATGCATGCCATGACGGACTTTCATGTAGCGGAAGGATTTGTGCTGTCCGACGTATACTGTATCAAAATCCAGCACATAGGGTTAACATTCTTATTATCACGCCGACATATCCAGGTTGTAACATTTTTCTCACAGACATACGGGACATACAGACATACGGACACACGGACGCGCAGCCCAAGTTTGATAGTCCCGTCCTGAACGTGTCGGCGGGGACAAAAATGAGTTAAAGGGTACTCACTCGAAATATTGTTTAGACATAGGAGTCTTGTTCACTCCTGGGTCGGATGAGTGTGTGGTGTTCTAGATAATTATCAGCGAATACCAAGCTGAGGTTGATGATGAAGTCATCTGGTAGTTCGCTGATTATTATCTGATCATAAACTGTCGAGTCTTCATGCCCCCTCGTCCTTGTTCATGGTGGTGCCTCTCTACTTCTATCCAAATGCTTCCTTAGAGCCATCGGGTTGTGTTTGTTTGGTTTATGACTTTGCCTCGTCCACCAATACAGTGGTTGCTTATGCGACATGATTCTGCAATGCGCGGATTTATGGGTCTGTTGTAAGAGTACTTCTTGTGATCTAGTCAAGGTCTTAGCACCAAAATTTTTCTAGCTAATATTGTGTTTTCAAAGGTTAGGGGCTAGCGGAAAACAGACGGCCGGTTTCACCTATGTAAGTTTTGGGCAGCTTTGCACGAAGAGATTTCATAAACGATTCTGCTGTAGCAAGTTGGTTACGCTTGTTTTGAGAACATTTGACCAAATTTATATTAGACAATCTGCATGCAATTTATTTCGAGACTATCCGATACACTATTACGTACACATAACTTTTCCATCATAGTCGCCTACGTATGATAAATACCTTTCAGTTTTAATTGGAAGATTCATTTGGGAATGCTGTCTGCATCAGCATCGTTTTTGATAATACCAGAATATATATGCAAATCCAAATTGTTTTAGGTTTGTGGTATATTGTGGTATGCTACCCCTCACAACTTGTTGAGTGAGCATTTGTGGCGAATGCACTTTTTAGAGAACAAGATTGGCACTGTTCATTGTACAAAGTGTTTTTTGGGAGGGGGTGAACAAATGCGAGGATTATGTCATAAAAATGTCAACCAGTTTTACTTTAAGTCAAAGTTTTACGGGGGGGGGGGGGGGGGGGGGTGGGGTTTGGGGGGGGGGGGGGGGGGGGGGGGGGGGGGTAGGGGGGGGTGGGGGGGGGGGTTATTTTTTTTGGGGGGGGGGTTACTTGGGGGGGGGGGGGGGTGGGGGTGGTTTTGGGCGGGGTGGGTGGGGGGGTGGGGGGGTGGGGGGGGGGGGGGGGAGGTTTTGGGGCGGCCAGAAAATTGACCTTTTTACCAAAATTTCACATCAAGAGAAGAAAATAGAGGCATGTATGCCTTAGAAAAGTGCATTATGCTTCCAAGTGTTTAGTTAATTTGGGCATTTGCCCAACTTATTGTTTTCTTAACTCAATGCTTTGACCTCTGATGACCAAACTCAAAGGTGCAACGAGAGATTTCAAATAACAGGTGTCCCTAAAAAATGTGAAATTCTTATTTTTGCACTGATCTAAAGCTTTCTATCAAAAATATCCCCAGCTGAAAAGATTAAGCTGAGAACTGCTTCTTTGGTACAAAAAATGTGAAATTTCTAATTTCCTATAGGAGCAAATTCAAAATTCAGCCTATGTTTTCTATTGAAATATAAGCATACAAATCACCTTTTGTTTTCATTTTAAGTTATTTCTGCAGCCAAATAAAATGTAGGGAATCTATTGAGTGTCTAATCTATATGAAATCACTACATATCACAGAAAATATAGATGACTTGAAATCTCTCGTTGCACCTTTAAAGTAAAGGCTAGAACACTAGCTATATGTGGTTGCTTTGTTTGGGGTCAAAGGTCACATTAAGGTTTTTACCTTTGTGACCTTTATGTGTAAAAAAAAATTAATCTGAATGCATCACCAGGCTGATGAAAGATATAAAAAGCTTGTGGTGATCTTGCCATAGGACCAATGGTTTGGGGTCAAAGGTCAAAATGCTTAGAAATTGTCAATATTTTGAAACCTTTCGTGTGCTACAAATTGCATACAATAATATTGGCTTCTGTGTTCTGCCATAGCTTTACCTGGTGTCTGGTGCTCCATTTTGGGTCAAGGTCACACTGAGGTCACCGAGGTAAAAAAAAATTAGTGCGTAGACCTTTAAACAAGGTGAAATGGCAAATCTGAAGAGTGCATCTTGTAGACCTCAAACAAGGATGAAAAAATGTCTATGGTAACCTCACTGTTTAGGGGTCATTGGTCAAGAATGACTAACTTACACATGCTCTTTGCAAGAGTACAAGTTGATTGTTTCCCCTTGGGGACACATATTTTGTGTTAAAGAGAAGGATTGAAAGTATAACTGCAATTCAATGCTGTTGGTCCATTTGTTTGTTCATTAAGCCTTGTTTGATTTGTAACTTTTAATTACAACTACATAATGCCAAATACTAAACTCTTGTTTAAAAAAATCCCTCACTACTGTGCCTTTGTAGGCTTCGTAAAAGAATGCTTCCTTTTTGGTGCATTTTTTTGCACACACACCCCCCCCATCATCTTTGAAATTCCTCCGGTTGATACAAAATAAGAAAGGGTCTTACCAAGGACGGGGGGGGGGGCATACTAAGGTAATTGTGTAGAACATTCTATATTTGCAGGCCTACTACATGCATCAGTAGGATTTTCTTTATACAGTGTAGGGTGTCCCAAAAAATAAGTGGTGCAAGCAGATAAACTTGCAGCAGTTTTTGAGAAATTTGAGTTTTGCTGCTTGCACCACTTTTTTGGACACCCTATATATTGCCATTAATGAAAATACTCTTGTTGAAACTGATTATTTGTTTAATATTGTGTAAATTACCTTTGTTTTTTTTATGAAATGTACTTGGCATACAAGTAATAAAGAAAATAATCTACCAAACCTGGATTTTATCTGTTTAATGCTGTTCTGCTCACAGCTCAAACTTTATCAAAACTGTTGACACTTTCTGAAAGTCAAATGTGAATTTTGATTATTAATTCTCCCCCAGCCTGGGTGGGTGGGTGGGGGTATATAAAGACCCCCAAAAAAGTAACACAGAATGTCTAAATACCCCATAGGTTACAAACCATTGGTCTTTGCACGAAAACAAAATTATATCAATAGTAAATCTCTCGCATTTTAAAAGTTGCAATAAAAGGTATAGCCATATAGATTGCCATTCAGTGAAAGACCGCATTCTTCCCATGAAGTGTGTGTCACTTAATGCATGGTTGTGTATTGTAACCTTGTAATGTCTTCAGGTGCAACTTTGAAAATGTGACACATTTTCATAAAATGGACATTGTGTTGGTGAGAGTGATCACAATGGAGCAACTTAAAAGGTGTCAAAATTTGCAGAAAAAAATACTAAAATACATATTTTGTTTTTGTGCATAGACCAATGGTTTGTTACTTATAATGGGGATATTTAGACATGCGGCATTACGTTTTGGGGGGGTTTTATATGAAATAGTGTGCAGGTTCAAAGATGGGTCAAAGGATTGGGGGTTAGAGATCAGTATCAAAAATATGTTTAAAAAATGATGCTTCCGCTCTCCATCATCACAACGCCAAATAAACAAACATACTTCAAACTGTTACTTTTAACAGAAAAATCTTGAATGCCCTTTGTTGTTACAACACAGATGCTTATCAATAAAATTATACTTCTGAAAACAAATATCAACAATCTTGTTTATCTTCTCTTGTAAACATATGTGCAACATCTAGGCAATAAAATAATAGTCGAGGATCTCACTTATATACTATATTCATAACATTATCAATTTTGTAGGATCCTCCATTTACAATTTCACATAAAACATCTTCATCTTTTCAGTTATCTTCAGAAATATTTTGCCCCACCACTGAGTCCCTCCCACGTAGATCTTGCGGCACACAACGAGGGTGGGCAGTGACATCACACCTCAACTTGGGAATCAAGGGACTGCTTAAGAGATGCTAATGCTCTCTGACACTGTTGAGGGGTCAAACAACATTGTTGGCAAAGAATTCCACTATTATCTCATGTAACAATGTCTCAATGTAGTCGGTGCTCGAACCCATCGACTTTGAAGCAAAGGTCCAAACTGGTTTGATGATTTTAGGCAACATTGACCTGCTGATTCCAATTCTGGATGATGCCACTTTAGCATCATTGAGCATTGTGAGAAGGGAAGGGGTAATTTAACCGGGGTAAAATTGGTAAATGTTTCATGTGAGTTGTGAAATATGTATAGAAGTGTTTATCTTGTCCTAAGGTTAAAAAAAGGGTTGAGTTTGGCTACTGCAACCTTTTCTTTTACCTACAGACCAAAATTTGTCAAGGTATTGGGATTAAATATTTACAACATCCGATTTGGTTTCAAATTGTTCGATGGGAAGTTAAAACAGAAAATAAAACATTTACCTAATGTCAATCATTACTAAGGTATCTAACAGACTAAAATGATTAACCCCAATAGACCCTGTGGACCTTCTCCGTCCTCTTCTTTATACCACAAATGTCCAACAAAGTGTGAAACCTATATTGAAATTAATATCAAACAGAATGAAGAATTTGAGACATTTGAAAAGATCTGTGCATTCTAAATTGATTACCCCAGGCGATGACCTTGGACCATTTTAGACTTGATGTGTTAAAAAGTAAATGTCCTACGGATATAGCAAACTAGACTTTTTTAATCCATAGGACCAGATGAACATGATATACATTTTAAACCTTATGAAAGCATGTACAAATTTACCCCCTACCCTTCCTCAAAAAGCTCAAGGATGCCAAAGTGGCACCAGATTAGATTCAGTAGGTCAATATTGCTAGAAACCATCAAAATATTGTGTGGACTCTTGCA
>JAMKCH010082489.1:0-11439 GCA_023653785.1 Ophioderma brevispina | reverse complement strand
GTCATTGATTAATATCTGATATCGTCAGAAGATGAAGCCATTGATAAACTAGAGTAGGACCTGTAAATATCTACAGGAATGACTCATTGAGAACTAGGTATCAGCATCTATTATTTTGCAGAGATGAATTTGTTGAAAAACCTAGGCACAACACTTGATATCCATGGAGATGAAGTCATCGATAAACCACTAACAACATCTGATATTACAGAAGATAAAGTAATTGATATAGGAGAGAAAGAGAGAGAGAGAGAAAAGAAAGATGATAAAAGCTAATGCTAGTATTTGAATACCATATAATATACTTGAATACAACTCTTAATGAAATTTGTCAATTTCCCGTGTCGTGTAATTTTGACACGTGTTTGTGTCAGAGTGACCATTTATTGGTCATTATGGAGGTGAAAGTGTGTAAACTTCTTTTTCCGAATCGGAAATAAATCATAAATCTTTAATCACCTTTCCGAATCAATCAATCGCAAAGCGCTGTGATGGTTTTCCACTGTTTATCGCAAATCTTGCGATCGGGATTGGCCACCGACTGTATAATTGATCATGGGATCTAAGATCGCGAACACCACTTATCATAATGGTTTGACAGAAAAATTATGGCACTTGTTTAGTGCAAGCAATGCAGCTGTATTCTCATGTTTTTAATGCACAATAACATATACTGTGTCCATTTCACGTTTTTGCCATTCACTATTCATGTAATATGATACACACTTCCCAATTTGCATTGTGGTATAATTTTTTTTGGGTCAAATTTCCCGATTGTTTGAATCTCCCAAATGTGTTAAAAATTTGACATAAAATAATCTATTCATTGACACGGAAATTATTCGGTTTGATACTGATGGTTGTTTATTCAAAAAACATTCTTTTTTTAACACAATTTTTTTATTTTGATTCGGGATTTTGAGTGGATTTCTAAAACTGTCTGTGTCATTTCATTTGACACATTTTTCCGCGTCGTTTTTACCAATAATTTGTGGTTTCTCGGCGAACTAATTTCGTTCAAATTGGACATTTTTTGTGTCAAATTTACCATCTAGAATAAGAGAGTAACCCAGAAAGAGCAACTCTCGCGATTGACATCTCTTTTGAAGATATAGGCTGGTATTCTGGAAAGGGAGACTAACTTTAGACCTGGGTTTAAACCAGGGTTAGTCCGACAAAGGGACCTTTTTCCTTCAAATACTGTGCAAGTTAAAAGGATTTTTTCTCACTCCGTTACAGCAACTTTTTAGAGTATGTTGTAAGAAAAAAAGGCCCCCTCTTGTAGGACTAACCCTGGTTAAACTCAGGTCTAAAGTTGTTAGTCTCCCTTTCAGAATACCAACCACAATTTCCACATACAGAAAAATTGATGAACCTTATTTCTATCACAATGTGGACTAACTGGTGATTATTTCTCTCGGTGTGACATTTGATATCCACCGTAGATTACTTTATGCATTTAGTAAAGTAGGTATCACGGCACATCGGATGTTTTTGTAGGAGACAATTTGACATAATTATGACAATATTTGAATGTTGTCTTTCCAAATTTTCTCGGGATCAGTATTAAACAACGTGTTATTCTTGCTAGCATAACCGAGAGCAATGAATTACAAAGAATATAAGGATAATAGAGTAATTTCGTTGTGTGATAACGTCAAACAGGGCTAATTCCATTTCCATTTAGATTGAAATTGTGAAAATATTAAAGCTATGTTGATCATTTTGGCTAACCTAACAAAATGCCTCGAAATTCAAAGCAGTAATGAACGGAAGTAATAATTTGGCTTGCTTTGTGTTTTCTGAAAATCTCAGGCAGAATTGCGCCCTTTTGACTGTGCGTAGATAATTACTTTGTAGTACACGCCATTTGCTATTAACCATTGCCTTTGTCTAGTGCATATGTAGACACAAGTTAACCCCAGGGATCGCTCTCATGCCACCGGCACACTTTTAGCGTGTCCTTACTGGTACATTGTGGAAAAAATAACTAGTTTGTAATTTTATGATGAAATTACGAACAACTTGTGAAATAGTTACTACTCTCTAAATGTAAAAATGCACTCGAAAAAGAGCATTTCTTAAAAATAGTTGCATGGCAAATTGTTTTAAAATTATTATTATTATTGACGTACATTTTTATTAACACCCCACAAATAGTACCGCCAATGTAATGTACGTCAGTGCCACCCAGAAGTATTTTTTTTTTCAAATTCTAGTTTGAGTGAATATTTAGTAGAACGAGTAAAACTAGTGAAATGTGAACTCAAAAAAGGAGTGACGTCCACTTTGAGCGAGTGAATGTTTCCTCTTTAAAGAGTTAAATGGAGGACACCACATTTTAGAGTGGTGTTCACCATTTTGTAGTGAATTCAGTGATTTCCTCGGTTGGAGTGTATTAACCAACACATGTAACTAATTTTTTGAATGGTTTACCCTCCTTTTCGAGTTATTAAGAATTCACTCACATCGTTTTTTCACCGTCCTTTTCCATTTAGAGAGATAGCTGTATCGTAATTTGCAAAGAATTTGAAAAACTAATACTATACTCGTTGGTTGGCACTGAACGTACATTACATTTGGCGTTACTATTTGTGGGGTGTTAAAAAAATGTACGTCAATATAATAATAATTTTAAAACACTTTGTAAAACAACATTGATTTTGAAAAATGATTTCCAAGAATTCAGGTTTTTGTTCAAAAATCGAACAGTTTACTTTCAACACGGCAACCAAAACCTTTTTGGATTTTTTTCTACACACTGGCAAAGATTCTTCACGAGAGTATCCCGAAAACCGCTCATAAGACCACGGTAGTGTTTTCCACCAAGTTTGTAAAAATCAACTAAAAAACCACAACCAAAACGCAAAAAAGCATTAAAAAAAACACCAAGTAAAACGGCACACTCGTGGATTAGTATTATCAGAAAAAACTTCCCTTTGTTTGACGCGCGTTTGAAGAGAAATCGCACTAGGGGGCAATATCATCAATAAGCACTTAAAAACCGGCGTCGCACTAACAACCAAGCATGTATTTCAACCCACCAAAGTATATTGGACACATTTCATGTGCACATATGAAATAAGAAAACGTAAACGATGAATTAGAAGTACTTTCAACCGGTCACTTATGATTATTAGTGGCAAAGTGCGAATTCTTACAAGTGTCTCCCAGACCTACAGCCTTTATTTACGAAAGGATAGTAGCCAAACTTAATCATAATTTCTAGTTCTCCTCATGCGGTGCCTTTTAGTGATAATCTTGAAGATAATTCACTCTATGCTAAGAAAATGACGTTTAAAAAAACGATTCCTTTTTTTTCAACATCACTAGAACCACACTGTACTTCAAATTCCAACATTTACGTAGACATGGAATAGCTTCCTCGCGTGGCCGTCGTCTAAGCGTTGGAGTTATTGATTTTACTTTAGGATAGTCTCTTGTTGTCGGTCGAGTCGGCATGGGTAGCCACGACTTTACAGCAACATTAAAAGTTTACAGCAGGTAAGGATTAATGATACACGGTAGGTGTCGCCAAAAGTGTTAAAAATAAAAAGCAAAAACAAGAAAAAAACAGCAAAGACAAAAAAGCATTAGAACAACACCATCTACAACGCGACCACACCTGTGAGTAGGTATGTATCAGAAACCCAACCTCTCCCCCCCCTTTGTTTGACGCGTGTTTGACGAGTAAAAACCACAGGTGGGAGTATCGTTAACGACCGTTAAACTACTCGTAATACAATAGGTCATGCATAGACTATTTCAACCCCTCAGAAGTATATATGGACATTCATGAGCAAGATGAATTTAGACAACGGAAACTACGAGTTAGAAATGCTTCATAACCACGGTACATGTATAAGCGAGTATAGTGGCCAACGTGTGAACTTTTAAAAAAAAAAAGGGTATACATATCACAGACATAGCAGGACCGTACAGCCTTATTACGAAATTAATAGGACAAAATTTAGTCATGTTTTCTATTATTCACATGATGTCCTTTTACTGCTAATAACTAGTGACAACATAAATGGACTTAAGTACTAAAGAGAAAATGCTTGTTTAACGGAGATTCTTTTGTTCAACATGCAGTATACACGAACCTCACAGATATACAAACACAATCGCGTCTTATTTTACAAGCTTTCTCCGTGGCGCAGATTTTTTTTTTTTTTTTTTTTTCTTTTTTTAAAAGCAAATACTAGTTGGAGTGGCCTAAGAGGGGGGACCCCATGCACCCAAAAGGTATAATTTTTGTAAGTTAAATATTGGTTAGAAGCGATAATAGTGTTTAGTTTTTAGAATTTTGGAATGGTGTCCCAAAGTCTTGCAAAATATATTTGTGAGTCCCACTATTATATGTTTGGTTGATGATATTTGAGAGCCATCGTGGATGAGGCATAGCTAATTTGAGCAATTGCTGCAAAAAATAAGGAGGGGTAGGTGAGGTTAGCATAACAGCGCCACTATTTCTTCACACTTGTCATGACCATTGGAATGATTTAGGTACCAATATAGCTAATAATTTCTCTAACAGAGGGCTATCAACAATAAACCTTACTTCTATCGGGGGAACCTGAATTTGTGACCTCGGAGGTCAAAGGTTCACAAGGGTCATTAATTTTGCCTATTTTCGCATACAATGTTGATTGCTATATTGTTCACATTCTTGGTCTGAGGATACTGGTTTGCACTGCAATTTTTGACATGTAGTATGGCTGAATCATTCTTGATGTATGTAAGTAGTAGTCAGAAGCATAACTTCAAAAGCACATGGGTAATGAGTTACCATTGAGTTAAAGGTCAACGCACTTTGTAAAAAAAGGCTTCGTTAGTATCATGATCTGAGAATCTCATATACTTCTTGTATGTTCAGAAAATGCATGGATTCTGAACATGGTCTGGTAGATGCCAGCCATCAGGAGGAATTGGGAATGCGTGTCTTTCTTGTCAAATCGAGAAGAGTGGCTTTCCAACAGTTCAACGGCTCGCCGGCGACTTATGAAGAACCAATGGAAGATCCCACGAAAGGAGTGAGCTTTCTAACGGTTAGGACGTTTATTAAGATCCCTTAATGAGATCCGAGAGACCTTATCTTCTCTAATCATGTCAGGGCTATCAAGAATAGTAGAGATGGCAGACTGTTTGAAAACAGTTATTGTTTTCTAACTCCCGTTATTTGAAAGGAAAGCTCCTTTTCCAAGGTCGGATAATAAACAATTGCATGATCTTTGTGAACAAGTGACCCCCAAAACTAAATATACAACAAATTTCTCGTCAGGCGATCCCTGGTGACGTCAACGGCGATTCCCTCATGCCGTCCTCTTTCCCGCAACCCAATAGGCTCACCTCTCGGGCGACAACCAGTGCGGCTGGGTTGGAACCGGGGATCGACATTAGGAAAAGGAGATTTTTTTCCCCCCATAACGGGAGTTATTAAGAAAACAATACTCTATGTTTTCAAACAAAACTCCTCAATTTAGATAGAAATCTCCTTAGGGTTTCCACTGTCGATAATAACAAATTGCTTCGACATTGAAAAACCCTTTTTTTCCAGACTAGCACCGACCATAGACGGAGGACAGTTGTCGCACCGAAAAGAGACTACACCGATTGAATAGAAAAACCCCAGCGTAGAACAAAAACCGGGGCTACCCTCAAAGAGCGGCCCCGGGTAAGCCCTACCTGGGAACTGAAGACACGTGCGAAAGCTCATAAAAGGCCTAGAAAGTAGGACCCACTTTCGCTCCCCCGTCCACCAATTAAGTTTAATTCCGGTTAAAGTCCAGGGAATCGACTTACCTTGAAACTAATCATGCTCACGCCGTATCAGAGAGGACGGCACAGGTGAAAAAAGCCTGTGGAGAGGGGACAAATGGGACCAAGACCCCCCGACCATCCCCCCGCCCATGGCTAGAAGACGCCAAAACGCGCAACTCAAGATGTGCCCGACTGAAACCATTCCGGTGGACCCGAACACCTCTTACAAGAATCCAGACGCGCCCGGGGTTGACTTACACACCTCCTGGTCCCCTCCGTTCAGTTGACACGTCCGCTCCACCCCGAGGGGTCCATAAAAAAACACTCACCTTGACCGGGTCAGCACGCCCACATTTATGTACCCCCTAGCGCCCTCGTGAATGCACACTGTTCTGTACAACCCCCTACCAGCTTCAAAAACAGAGGAGTAATTCAACGGGTCGCAACGGAACCCAGAGGATCTCGGATAAAGATGACCCACACCACACCGCCTACGAAAAAGCACAGAGGTGAAGCGGACAATCATTGAGAAGGTGAGAGAAAGGACAACTCCTATCTAATAGTCGCGCTTCCTATACCCCGCCCCCTTTGTTCCACGCTCTACACATCATCCACTGCTTTCATTAATCGTCCCTCCTCCACCAATCATGCCACGCGGCTCGCCGAGAGGAGTTTCCCCTGACGCCATGGATTAAAGTGGGTTACATTCCGGTATTCCCCAAGATTGCAATCACCAGCCCCGCCTTTCCATAAACGGGATTAGTCGGGGGAAAAGTTTGATGCTTGTGGAACGCTGCTCCGGTTTGAGACAAGGCACATCCCATCAGAGCGAGAATCGATGGTGACTTTACTTGGCCGGCGCTCCACTTCTCGGGCGTCTTTCCAAACCGTCTTGCCCGAACTTAGGCGTCAGATGCAGGCAACGTGCTATGGCCACAGGGCTGGAGAGGGGAACCTACAGTGTTGTCCTTAAGGAGGGGGGGGCGGATGGGGGTCCTTTTGGGATGAGGTGGGATTGAAGCTAGGAAACAAAGGTGCACGCGATGAAGGGGGAGTGTAGGTAGATTGGGTATATTTTGATTCTCATATTCCTTGAGGTAGTGTGAAATGATAGGTGGCAGGATTGAAGAGCGCCAGCCAACAGTATTAATGAATTTGTCTCGGCGGAGGCCGTGGTTTGAAGGCTAAGCTATTAACTGTGGTGTATGTGTGTCTTGGTGGAAATGAGCCGTAGACATGTTCGGTCGGCTCGGTCACCGCACTTGAGTTGGCCGTTAAAGTCCGACCTTCCAAAAACAGGCTGGTTAGAGATGTTTTGTCCGCTGGCATATCAGTGTGCGAGCTCAGTCTTGTATTCCCCAAAACACGGTTGGCGACCCGGGAATCATGTATTTCGCTACTGTGCTAAGTTCTGAAGTTTACGAGAATCAACTTTAATTCACGCAAATCAGTTTCAAAGAATCGCGACAACTTCAATTTCGTTATTTCATAAAAATAACAAAAACAAACCCAAAAAAGATATAAAAAGTAAAATTTCAGATTTTTTTCCATTGGCTTTCTGATCGAAGACTTTTAATCGTAGTGTACGGAAACAACTATTTACAAGTTTGGCACAAAACTTAATCTTGTCAAAGACGCGTCAACCACGCGAGCGTCATGAGGGTCGGTATCAAGGGCGTGTTTGTGCAAATAGGGATAGTTCTGTGAAGTATAATGGTCAATCAAAGTAGTATGTGGTCATTATATGGGGGATTGTACCCAGTAATTGATTGCTTGTGCCAACATTATCTGTCAACTGAACCCTTTCTTTAACCACAAGACGAATGCCTGACAATAACATAAAACAATGCCACCGGACGGTAGTATCGCTTTTGTTTGACCGCAATCCATTTGCATGGCGCGTTACTCTGTATTGCCCAATCAGTTGCAAGGAAAGTTCCAAAGATTTAACCCGGAAAATAAAGAAAACAAAATGTAAAACGTAAATGCGGAAAGGTGATGTGTAAGAGACTCTCCATGAGAGGGTGCTATACCGTATCATATACATGGACTGTAGGAAGTAAAAATAAAGCGTTACATCTTGATGAAAGGCTATACCACATGGCAAAAAAAGTGCCCTAAGGCGACGAAAAAAGAAAACCCTGTTTTACGGGCGAGCGGACCTTAAGAGTAGGAATTTTTTCTTTTTTTATATTTTTTTTCTTTTCTGGAGGTTAAAATTGGCCTAAAATAGCCCCAAAATCAGAAAAATCAAGAGTAAAAATGAAAAATGTTTACAAACAAATTTTCTAAAAAAAAATAGCTAAAATTTATAAATTTGGGCTAAAAACAGGCTGATTTTACATAATTTTTGGAAAAACTAAAAAAAAAAATCTGCAAAACTGAAAAATCAGGGTCGGTCGGGCCCGTAAAACAGGGTTTTTTATTTTCGTCGCCTAACCCTAAATATGAACAAAAATAGATAAATTGGAGGTGGTACCACATTTTGCATTTCCTCTTTTTCCAACCCCCAGAATGCCTTTTCCATGCAGTTTTCCATTTTCCCCTGAGCCCAACTTTTAATTTGGCCTCATTTAATTATCTTGCAGTTACTTGGTTCACACAAACATTTTGAATACAAGACAAAGGCGGTAACAGGAGAGAAGTTTTACCATCAAGACCGATTTCCCACTGCTGATTGGACAGATGATAGTGATCAGATGATGTTAATACTCCTATCGCTAATTGACAATTCAGGAAAGGTGAGTATATAATGTTTGTTAACCCCAAAAGACTTAGAGCTCCTGCGGGGAAAGCATTCAACCAGCAATAACCAGAAAACCCTTTGGATTGCTAGATATCTGACCAGCAGTAATTGGCGCATGTGCTTGTCATTGCCGGTGTGACATTTACCCTCTTGGGAGAATTTTGCGGAAAACGGTTAATATAAGACCGGCAGTTAGCATCCACAAGTCCCCCAAGGGGTAAACATCTGAGCGGCAGTTAGCAGCACTCAATTTTTAGCAATTCTTCTAGTGAAATGGCGGCCGGCATTTAGCAGCAGTCTAAATTTTTCAATCTCCGGGGGGACTGTCAGACCTGCATTTAAATCAGCAAGCCATTGTCCACAATCATTTGGGGGGATTTGTCCGCCCGGCAGTGGTCGATACTTCTTCTCTTAAAAACGGGTACATGCCGACTGGCTGTAGCAGCAATGATTTTGGCAATCTCTGAAGGTATGAAGGTAAATATCCAGCCGGCATTAGAAAAGATACTGTCTAAAATTTTTAATCTCCGGGGGTAAGTGTCAAAAGCAGTTAGCAGCAGCGTCAGACCCTGATGTTTGATTTTTTATAACACGTCCAGCAAAAATCGGCAATGAAAAGATTGTGATTGCCCATAATTGTCGCTCGATCGGATTAGGGTTGTTTCTTTTTCAGTAATTGACCAGTAGTAAAGTTACGGACAAGATGACAAGATGTGTTAAAGTAATACCTGTTCCAAATAGCATAGATTACTACTGCATCAGCCTCGGTCGTTAATGCTTGGTAACTTGCATGTCGCACATCGCAGTATCCCACTCACCAAACAGTGGATGATATTCATGCTTATAATAGGTCAGGCCCTTTTGAACTTTTTGGCTCAGTCTTCTTTGCCCTGATGTTGGAAAGTTTGCCGGCATTTTTTGGACTGACCTGGAACTTGCCCTTCAGAAGAAGGACTACTAACCCTAGACTACTTGAGTAGTCATCAGGCACTTGTGTTGGTGGCGATACGTAACCAGGAATGTATTAAAGTCTGACTAAGAGATTTCCAAAATATATTTTTTGTTTGATGAATAAAAAATAGTAAACTAGAACTAAAGTAGTGACCTAAAATGCCCATTCCAAAGTTGGGGTGAATCGGATTTTTGTTTTCATGCAATAAACATCTGTATCAGTATAACAGTTTGCCATATGTACTGTGTATAACAAAAATTTCCGGATCGGATTTTATAACAAGTCGTGATTTCAATATGAAGGACTTCGATCTTAGCTAGCTATTTCCACTGACAGTGATTTGTGTTAAGTGACAAGCATTATGTCTATGCAAAAACATGATTGAATTTCTTGAAAAAATGAGGGTTGCCCTCATCTGGGAAATCTCTGAGTCAGCCTTTAATTTAAGAACAAACCAACAACCAGGACATATTTGCTGCAGGTAGCAGTCAACACCCTCAAGACTCTGGCAAGATTCACAAGACTGGATATTCAATACTGAATAAGTATCTGTTTTCTTGTACACATAGTTGGCCAAGCTTAAGGACATAATTTGCTCTCGGTACTGTCCTGCCAGTCACAGATCATGATTTTTGGGCTAAGTAATTATTGCTTATAAAGAAAAATGAAGCCATATGTCATGGAAACCAAGCGACAGGAAACAATAAGATGGAAGTGGTGAAACCGCAACTTTAATTAATTGTTTACCAGAGGAGATCCAATAGGCTTGACTCAGAGATTTGAAATATAGTTTTTTTTTGGTAATATTTAAAAATATTCAACTAGAACTCTAAAGATAGTACCTTAAATGCACAATCCCATCAGTTGAGATGAATCGGATTTTTCTTTTTGATGCAGTAAATATTTATGTAAAGCATTACGCGCCATAGGATACTGTGTACAAACAAAAAAATTCAGGATCAGGATTTTATAACAAGTTGAGATTTTCTATATAAGGACTTCCGATTGAACGTACTATTTCCACACGCATTTTTATCATATCAGAAAGCAGTTTGTATGTTGGCAAGAAAAAAACAAATTTCTTAAAATTGAGGGCGCCCTCCTTTGGAAATCTGAGTCAGCCTTTATTCATTAATGATGTCTCAATGGGCTATTAGAATAATTAGTGGACCAATTTGATTTTGGCCATTAACTGTTTAGCCTACAAGTGACCTCAACCATGTGAAAATTGCATCATGTTATTTTACGGTAGTCTCAGCATACTAATTCATCAACAAATAGGCAAATATCCACACTGCCAACTGACTTATAGAATAGTGTGAGGGCAACTGCAAGAACACTAAACCACAGCAGATATGGCAGTGCATGATGGTATTTGCCGGCGCACGCTGTGGCAAGAAGCACACATGTAAAACGGAATTACTTTCAAGCGCGGATAAACCAAGCCGACAATTTGCCTATTAGGTGATTGACAACTTTATATGTCCCACTAGCGGCACAGGGGGCATGGGGTGAAAATCCCCCCTCCCCCAATTATTTTTCTTTCCCCCCCCCCCCCCCAGGGCTTGGCATGTTCCTGGACTTCAAATTAACTACTAAAATCCATGTTGGTTCACATAGCATTAATCATTACATCTGTGTTCTTCTCGACAGATTGTTCCAGTAGATTTTGGCAGAAGATTGGTATATTGGAGAGGGCACGGTTTCCCATAACTTGGGCGATACAGCTGGCATGTATTGGAACAACAACATGGTTTGTTCTTGCGCATAAGGAATTTGAAACTAACCCACATATGGTAAGGGCAATTTTTTTCATACTTTAGTATTGCAAAGAGATTGAGGCACATTCCCATGGCCCATTGGTTGAGCTGAGGACAAAAAGGGTGCCCTGTTTGGTATTTTTGTTATTTATTACTTTTTTTATTATCTTTTAAAGGGGCACCGAGAGATTTTGAAGCACCCCAATATTTGTCCAAAT
>JAMKCH010082488.1:0-45084 GCA_023653785.1 Ophioderma brevispina | reverse complement strand
GAGGTTTGTATGAACTTGTGCGCTGTCATTTTGGAGTCTTCGCTGTGAGGACATAACATCGTTGCAACTGCAGCACTTCTTGTGGAGTTAAGGACATTCTTGTTTACAAGTAAGTATACATGTAATCTTAAATATAGTGAGTGTAATTTATGTAAAGTTGTTTTGGACTACCAAATTCTGACCAAATCAAGTAAAGATCATTAGAAACGTTTTTATATATAATTTAGATCATTTGTGAAAAAGGCTCATTTATTGTGTTTGAAAGGTATTTCTGACTTAGACGTCTACGAGACGTCATAAAAACAATATGGACGCATTACGCACTGACGCTATGGTGTGAAAATTCGAATGGACCCATCACATGCGGTGGTGGCGCAATTGATTAGCGCATCCGAGAATCTGGACGGAAGGTTGTGGGTTCGAGTCATCCACAGCAATTCATTTTGCGCTTAATAATGTAAGGCGCGTTTTCATCAAGTCATCATCTCTCATATACACTCTATATAATATATATATATATAAATACACATCAAGTTTGTACAGGTTAGCCGGGGCTCGCTACACCGTGTTTCAAGCTATGCGATCGTCAGGCGAGTGGGGCTACTTCATCCTACACGGATTTTTCGGTTGCTATGGCGTCATCTGCCTATTAGTTCTGATCGTGTGTAACGATTGTTTGCATAGTGGTTTGTGTTCAAGGAAGGCGTTTTTTCTTCCAAGCAGAGATTGCAGATGCCGGACTGTCGGCCTAAATGTGTTAGATTGCCGAATATTTCCATGAGATCTCATAGTTTCTTGTTGTTTTTATTGACAGATATGTTTAGATAGTTCAGTTTCTTTTGTATTTTTTATGAGTGAACGATTGACATGGTTATTGATCTTTCCTTGAAAAGTTTTCCGAAGGCTATATGGTCTTGCACCTACACTTGTTTTAACAACGGCTGGTAACGATTTGCTTCTGACAAGCACTTCCCTTTTAAGGGCATTTCCCCTTGTACTTGCGGGTGCAGTTACATGTTTTGCGTTCTGTATTGCTTCGCACTTTACTTTCGCGTTGTGGGCTTTTATTAACGCGCCGACGTTTTTCATACAACTGTAGCTATCTTTTCACGCAATTCGGTTAAAAATCTTGTTGAATTTTGAGCCCTTTTGAGGAAGTCTTGTTTAGCAGCTTTTAGGATTTTTTCCCGCTGTTAGTTTTTTACAATTTGCTATATTGTGGGTATACCAATGTGACCTTTCTTTTTCTGTTTTTTCTCTTCTACTACTTTTGGGTCTTTTCAGTGTCTGTACTTTATTTTTCCTGTACGCCTGAGTCTTTTAGAGCTTTGTTTGTATGTCTCTCTCTTTGTTCCGGTTGAAAACAACAAACCACCTACAACAAAGCTCTAAAAGACTCAGGGGTACCAGGAAAAAATAAAGTACAGAACTGAAAAAGACAAAAGTGTAAGAAAAGAAAAGAAAAAAAAACGAAAAAGAAAGGTCAGCATGTATCACCCACCATAGTAGCAAAATTGTAAAAACACATCGGGCAAATTCCTAAAGCTGCCTAGACAAGCCTTCCCAAAAGGGTCAAATTAACAAGATTTTTAACCGAATTGCGTGAAAGTGAGCTACAGTTGTATGAAAAACGTCGGCGCGTTATAAAAGCCCACACGGCGAAAGTAAAGTGCGACAGCATAAAAGAACCAACAAAGCATTGTACTGCACCCGGCAATACAGGGAAATTCCCTTTTAAAGGGATTGGCTTAACGTCAGAAGCAATCGTGTACCAAGCCGTTGTTAAATCAAGTGTAGGTGCAAGACCTATATAGGCCTTGCAGGAAACACTTTTCAAGGTAAAGATTCAATAACCATGTCAAATATCGTTCACTCAAAAAATACAAAATGAAACTGAACTATCTAAACATATCTGGTCAATTAAAAAACAAGCAGAGAACATATGATTCTCATGGAAAATAATTCGGCAATCTACACATTAGCGAAAGTCCGGCATCTGCAATCTCTGCTTGGAAGAAAAAAACAGCTATCCTTGAACACAACACTTGATGCAAACAAATCGTTAAACAAACGATCAGACCTAATAGGCGATGTCGCCATAGCAACCGAAAAAGCCGTGGTAGGATGAAAGTAGCCCCACTCGCCTGACGAGCGCAATAGCGTGAAACACGATGTAGCGAGCCAGTGCTAACCTGTACAAACTTATGTGTATTATTTCTGCTCTTCTGATATAGAATAGAGCACTCTGCACAGAAATTTGTGAAAGAGACTTGTATGTATATATCTCTATATATATATCTATATATATAATCTATATATATATCTCTTATATATAGATAATATATATATATATATATATATCTATAATATATATATATATATATATATATATATAGTATTTCCATGCCACAGCGAAACACAACGAATAATTACAACATCTAACTTTAGAAATACTTCAAGGAATTGTTGGCATGACGGAGCCAACCAAGAGGCCAAAATAAGCCAGAAGTGAGTGACCTCCTTACGATAACAACACAGAGAAGTACACTGAATAATATTGCAACGAATGACTGATAATGATACAATGAAATATTAAATAATAAATCAATAATGATCAAAAGCACAATCTAAACTCCTCAAAAAAAGTTTGGAAATTTTTTCAGACATGAATGATTCATTTAATTGAAAAATGTTTTTACACTTTCATTGCTATCAGTGAAAAGCTCAGTTATTTTTCTGTACAATGACAACAAAAATCACAAGAATTGATTTCTCCATGGTTGAGTGACACTCAATTGAATACTGGTAGGTCTGAAAAGAAAGTGGTGTCAAATTTCAATACCCAGTTTAAAAGCTATACGGGGTTACACAGCTTAAGAGGTTCAGGTTTGCTTGAACCCGGGTCTTTAAATAGGAAAATGTCAAAGATTTATTCAGTATCCTCATCAAACCGCAAGTATCAATGTGCAGAAGGCCTTGTGTCATGGGTCAATTGAAGCTAGCATATCCCAGATCAAGTTGTAACCAATGTTGGGGTAAGCCCTAGTGCTGGATAAAATGGAAAACAAAATTCCGTGTAAACTGGTAATGGAGAGTGAGACCCAGATAAAGACAAGTTTATATTACTCTCTGCTCTTTGGAATTGGGGATTGTCTTCCAAAATCTGAATTGTATGCACGGTTTGTGGGCAGTATTGACACAAGACCAATCTGAGAGCATACGGTAAATTGCTAAGAAGCCAGGAATGACAGCCCTTCATTATCAGGATCGGAGCCCGGCTAAGGTGGTGTTGGTAACACCGGAGTTTAATTTAAAACATGGTTACAGAAATTCACTGTTTCATATGAATCAGATTTTTTTCTTCCGGAAGTTGGATCGTCGAGTAACGTTGGAGGAGACATTGTGAACCTTTCCCTGTCTGTTTGCATTGGAAAAGCAACAAGCTTTGGTGGAGGCAGCCGTGATAACTGGGAAGACAAGACTTGTTGTTATTGAAGGCAACAATGCTGTCGTTTTCGTTGACAATATTCTAAGGCCGTTGCCATTTCTTGTGTCCGCAATCTGGGACGATATTCAGTTCTCCAAGACGATAATGCCCGTCCACATCGTGCTATGATCGTCAATGAGTACTTGAGAATGAAATGGTTAAAAAAAACTTCATGCTGCCATCAGCAAACTCATCAATTTGGGCACATCCCATTTAACCTAATCCTCTTAATTTAAGCAACCCAATTTGAGTACAGGTACTGAAATTCGGCACTTTTTCTGTCGGACCTACCAGTATTCAAAGAATGTCACGCACCAGAAGATTCATTCTTATGATTTTGGTGTCATTGTAGCAGAGATAATTGAACCTTTCACTGATATGCAATAGAGTGTAAGACAATTTTCAATTAAAAGAGAAATACATGTCTGAAAAAAATTTCCAAACTTTTTTGAGGAGTTTATAAATGTACATTTCTCATATAACATAGCGTATTAACCTTCAAGAATATAAATATCTTGTTATGAACTAGCTCTCTTTTTGAGCAGTATCAAATTAATGTGTAAATGTTTGATCGTATGCTAAAGTGGAAAATGATATCTTCAAAATGGAAAATGATAACTCGAATTTCACTATCTTGCTTTCGAAATGAAGGGTGGCCTTGCGTTAAACCTAAACCAGAATATTTTTAGTTATTTCATGACTTTTTAACCAAGAAACACTGTTGATTCAGGAATTTGGCGGGGATTGGTCTTGCTTACACTTTGTCAATGCTACGTAAAACTTCAGAATCTCAGGAATACTTTCTAGTGTGCAACACCGGTCATGTTGTAATGACTTTTTGTCTTGAAGGAGGACGAAGTTACATGTGAAAGTGACGCCATCCATCAAGAATGAACCATCGCCTTCACTTGCGAGTCAACACTTTTTTTAACCAAGAAACATTACTGATTCAGAAATACGGCAGGGACATCTAGAAAATAGATTAATCGCAAGATCGTGCACGTGATATGTTTTTACCATGTTCAGTATTTTGCAACTCCTCAGTAGATGATACCATGGTACTGGTTTCAGCCGGCTCATTGCCAGAGATTGTAGAGGGTTCTGAAAGAACAAACATACACAAATGGCTGTGAGGGGATTTCTGAACTGCAAAATGGAAATGGATTCATTGTTTAAATTTTGGTCTGGCAACCCTGAGGGGATTGACCGATGCTTAAATAGAAAGTGCCTGTTACGTAATTTTGGACTGGCGTAATTTTGGACTTTTCTCTTTATGAATTATTATTTGGCATCAAGCAAGCAATCTTATATCGGAAGAATAAAGCCGTTAGTTCAAGCTGAACTGATATACTACTTGTCTGTTACATCTTCTTGACTGAGATATTGTAATGCGGAGTATTAGCCGGCCGCTACCCACGCTAATTGTACTGTCCTGCAAGTAAATTGTTAACTGAATGTAAAATTCTCCGTGTTACATGGCATTTTCCTAGTCCCGTACACTACGTCTTACAATGAATGAAACAACTAAAAATCAAAGCGATGAATTTAGTCAAACTATTTGTGTAAAATTTGATTTTCACATTCTTGCAGATGAATTCCAGCATAAACATGATAAAGGTATGCACATTAATGCAATTACTACATTTTAAAATATTCATCCCCAATCCCATTTTCCCAACAACAAAGTTTGTGTCAAATAAATGACTTTTGTTTGAACATTAATAACATTGGTAGCATCGAGGTTTACCAAATGCGAGTACATAAAAAAAAAAACTATATAGGCTGTAAAATTAGAAACTAAACAAGCCCACAAATTGAAGTATTTATGTACAGTGTGAGTCAATAAAAACCCTACATTCGGGAAAGATTTTTTCTTCAAAGGTTAAACGTTATTTTGGCTTCAATGTTTGCTTTGGTTGTTTACAGAGATAAACAGGCTATCAGAAGATTTTTATTTGGTGTCTCTCGGGCTCTGGGTTCAGAAACTATGTCATTTTGCGGAGAGACCTAAAAATTCAGTTGGCCGATTTTAGCCATAAAATGCGGAGAGACTGACAACGACGTATACCATAACACATTATAGCAAAGACAATTCACACTTGCAATTTCAGATTGTATCAATTTCTTCTCGACAAAAACATATCAGTTTGAATAAAATAGTCTATTTTGTAACATAATTATAAGTAAAATATCTTCAAAAAATTAAATTACCATTGTTCAATCATAAAGAGTCAGTTATTGAAAATCCATATCAATGTCTCAGTTCAGGAACATAATGAACCTGCTCATGATTTTGTTTTACATCTCTAAGGTAATCTTTTTGCCAAATACAGTATACTCAACACGTCCATAAACAATTGCAATAATAACAAAGCTAAGTTTTCTTTCTGTAAATAAATCGGAATTACACCTTAAAATTCATTATCGCACTGCTGTTTTCAAGCGGAATAAAACTTTTCTATGGTTTCCCTTTGCTCCCAAGTTTCGTTGTAGGTTAAAACCATGAAACTTTGCTGAACCAAAGTAAACTTTGGTCTTACACCAGCTATCGTGAATTTCTTATTAGGAAATTGAACATTTTTTACTTAGCAGTTACTTTTGTACTTCTCACACTTCTATTTCACCAAAATGTTGGTGGTAAATGTTGTACGCAAATAACTGCTGAAGACCATTTTACTCTTTTTGTAAACGATGCATCTTTGTTTTGCTCAAAATCGCCAAACAGGATTTTGAAGTCTCTCAGCAAATAGGCGTAACTTCTTTCCCCAAAGTCCAATGACATCAAATAAACGTTTTCTGAAAGCCTGTTTATTCCTTCTTTAATAATCCTAGCACAGAGCAAAATATTCTTAACTATTTTAATTATTTTTTATTCTGAATGTAGGGTTTTTTTTTGACTCACACTGTATTATTACAATGCCATATATTGTCATCTTAAATGTTTAAGTCTAGTTTTGATTCAATGTTCACTTTCATGAAAATATGCAATCTTCAAATGTATTTTAGGCTTTTACACAGTAAAGTATAGGAAGGTGGCAACACCCCCCCCCACCTTCCTACTTTGACGGGATACCCTGAACTCCCTAAAGGTGTACCTCCATTTTTTGGCGCTAAAATGACCACAAAGGATGAACTTACAATAAGCCTTAGATTATATTCGTTTGCGTTTTTTGAGGCGACAGGGAATCATCCGTTAAGGGGGTGGTAACCCCCCCCCCCCGGTCTTCGAGGTATAACCAAGAAACATTGCTGTTTTAGAGATTCGAAGGGATTGCTCTTGTTTACACTTTGTCAAAGCTACTTAAAAAATCAGTACCACAGGAATACTTTCTGGTATGCAACACCCGTTGTCTGTTATTGTTATGCTGTAATGACTTTACGTCTTGTAGGGGGAGAAAGTTACATAATGGAAAGGGACGCCATCAAGAATGAACCATCGCCTCTGCTGGTGTGTCAGGGCTTTTTTAACCAAGAAACATTACCGATTCAGAAATTCGACTGGACATCTCGAAATTGATTATTCGAGCAGGTGATATTTCTTACCTTGGTCAGTAGTTTGCAACACCACAGTGGATGACATCACGGCACTGGTTTCAGTCGGCTCATTGCCAGAGATGGTGGAGGTTCTGAAAGAACAAAACCCACCAAAAATAACATTTTCATTCCTCACACTGAGCAATGAACGAAACAACTAAACCAGAACCACCAGAGTTTAATCAAACTCTGTGTAGTCATAAAAGTTCGATGAAAAGTTTCAGAATATTCAACATAAAAGTATGCCACATTGATTTTATTCACTGCATTTTCAAATATTCATCCCTAATCACAGTTTTACCAGCAACAATGTGTAAAAAATACTTTTTTTGGAACATTATTACTATTGGATACATGTAGATGTTTACCATATGCGAGTACAATAAAACTGATGCTGTAAACATAGACCTAAACAAGCCCCAAGCTGTAATAAATTGTGTATTATTAAATGCATATATAATGTCATCTTAATATTGTACTATTTTCTTCGTTTTTTCGAACCGAACGATGGCCTTGGGATAAGGACCAAAAAAAAATAAACTCTCTACCTTTTTCAGTTGGTTTTTGCTGCACTTCAGTATGGCTGTTACCTCTGGGCTATATAGTCCAGATGCCTGATCCGCAGGAGTTGTAACCAACTCTGTGGATAAATGGAAAAGTTATATATCGATTCGTCTTTTTTTTTTTTTTGGTTTTTCTCTCTCTTCTCAACACTAGTATTAAACTGATCGGGAGTGTGCATTTATCCTGTAATGATTGCTTTTGAGATTTTGTTAAAAAAATTAGGCTCCAAAAGTATCTATTTTCATTCATAGCTATTCATTATTGTGTGTGCACTTTGTTCCGTTAATGCCATTACAACAAAAAACGTTATTCCTCCTACGTGGCATTCGTTGTAGGCGCTCGTATTGAAATGTCAGAGGTAGTGGGCGCGATTCTCATCCATGACAAAAAATGTTACTTTATATTTTTACTTAAGAGTTTGAGATTTGTTACAAGGGTCCCTTTTGACCAATGCCAGATGATTGCATATATATTGTGCAAGGAAAGAAAATATAATGATTGCATTATAAGATATTATTATAAGGTGCAAGGAAGTCTTGACGCTATGGTGATGTTAACTCTGCAGTACTGGTAAAGGTGTTGACAGGAAATCTGTGAACTTCAAGCCTGATCTCCCACCCTCTGGAGACATAATTGATTGGACTACATAGAGGGTGCACTAATACTTCACATAAGGGACTGAATGGGAGCCCGTCACCTGATGCTGCCATTTTGCAAAACATGTGTAAAGTGAACATGCTAGAAGTTCGGCAAACCTGTAATTTCATGCAGGCGTTGCAACAAAGTCTGCCTTCTGGCCAAATTTGACCTCACCAAATAAATCTTGTGATTATAATCAATCGTGATCGAGTTTAATTTGGTGGTGTTAGTATTTTGTTATGATTTTTCGAGTCGAGATCGTAACAAAAATGGGGGCTCGTCCGAAGAATTAACAAAAAGGGGGCTCCGCGTCCGAAAACATTTCCAAATATTTGAGAATTGAAATTTTGGTAAGAAATATTACAGCTGTACATCATCTGGCATGGTTATAATATCCCTGAAGAGTAATTACCATAAGTGTTGTGTGTGTAGGCTATGGCTATGTAAAGTCTAGCATAGGCATCAGTTTGAGTGTAATTTGCAGGTTTAATATAGTGGATTTCATTGGTTCATTCATTTGTGTGGTAGTTGTACAATTTGTAGGCAAGAATGGCTTTCGTCAGATGGTTTCGGTTCAAGACGGTACATTTGAAGAATTTGATGCGTTCAGGAAGGCAGAATTACAAATTCTTGTGGAATATGTGAGAGTCAAAATTAAGTCTGGAGAACGAAGCAAGTCTTTAAAACCAGTTAATTGAGCATTTGTAAAAAACAAAGAACAGTTGATGCTAAAATTTGGACACGAAAGTAGAACTAGAAAACAACACAAATGAGTGTGAAAGTGAAATGAAAACTTACAGGTAACTTGAAAAAAATGGAGTTGGATCATCAACTGAAATAAACGGAATGGAAAAGCAAGACTTCAAATTAAAATTAAAGAAATGAAATGAAAATCAAAGAGTAAACAAATCCAGTAGTGAAGCAAAAGTGGGTTTGAGTGGCAGGCACCTAACATGGTGCCGGAATTTACCGAAAATGGGTGCCCAGATGCTTTCAAGACTTTGAAACAGACTGCTAATTGCGTCGTGCCGAAGAACACTGGACATTTTAGTTCAACATTGGTTCATCGGTAAAGCTAGAGAAACTATTTGGTTTGAAATTGGACCAAAGTAATGACTATGAATATGTAGAAAACAGCAAATTCTGAAGGGTTAACCATTGGTTCCTGAATACTACAGAAAAAAATTCAGATCTGAAAGGAAGCTAATGAACAAACCCAGTAGAGTTTGCAAGAAAACAGGAACAGTTATTTGATCAGTGGCTCAAGGCTAAGAAAGTGGGTACCAATTTCGATAATTTGCGCCAACTATTGTTAATTGAGCAATTTAGAAATTGTGTGCATGCTGTACATCAAGACTACTGGAAGAAAATAAAGTAGCAAACTTGCAAGAAGCAGCACTTAAAGCTGATGAGTATTCATAGCCCAAAATAGATGAAGTTAACAGCGCCATAAAAATGCAAATAATAAGTTCAAAGAATAACCAAAAATCAGGTAATTTCATCAGGCAATTGGAAATCCATGCTAAGTTACCACGCAAATAAGGGCACCAAAAAACACCACAGAAAGTAGCAACAGGGTTGGACCAGATTCTAGACAAACCAAAGTTCAAGGTTTTGTGTGGCAAGCCTGGGCATAAGAAAGTGGAATGTCGGCAGTTTAATGATGCCAGTATTACAAAGACAAAGGATAGAGGCTGTCCACAAAGTTGGCAGATCACTTGATAAAGTAGTGGGAGGGGAGGGTCCTCCAGGATTAAAGCCAATGTAATACTGATGAAGTCAGTGGGAATTTAGGCCTTTTGTGAGCAATGGTACTGTATCCTTGGGTGCAAAGGGTGAGGGAAGTCCCAGTAAAAATTGCGAGGGATACTTGTTCAGGGCAAGTATTCATTTCGGCGGGGACTCTTGCATTTGGTGAACATAGTGCTACAGGAAACACGCGTCATGCAATGTATGGGTATGAAGGTAATGAGTGTTCCCGACACCAAGTCTCGTGTCAAGGTAAGTAGAAGTGGCAGTCCAGAGGGAACTCCTATTCGAGCGGTAGAGGAAACTCCTTGGTAATGACTTGGCTGGGGATAAGGTCCATCCTGAGCCAATTGTCTGAAAAACCCTGGTTGTGACACGGAGGACTTGATTGAATTTGTATTCCCATCATGTTCTGTCACTCGTGCAATGATCGAAAGGATCATGTGGAGCCGGTGACTGAAGAGTGTAGTGTCAGTGGTCGAAGAGGAGCTACTCTGAGCACTGATGAGGAGGTAAGTGGTGATACTCACATGTTGATCAAAATCCAAGTGCTGCCGATGCAGTGGGGAGTGTGAACCACAGGATACATGTACAATTTGTTAAGTGGTGATACTCCCATGTTGGACGAAAATCCAAATGCTGCCGAGGCAGGTGGGAGTGTGACACCACAGAGTGCATGTACAATTTGGAGAATACATTTCTCACCAATGGAGGAGGGAGATGTATTTTGTAATGACCATCAAAGTAAATTAGCTCAGGTATTACATGATGTAATTAACACGTGAAGAGATGATAAAACAGCAAAATGAAGACCTGATTTAAGAGAATGCTGAACGAGCGGTTACCTACTTGAGGAATTACGTCCGGTTGGTGGCTGTATGTTCTACAGACAAACGGGTGTTAATGAGGAAAATGGAGGACCCCCTGAAGTCAAGGTTGATGAGATGGAATGTACTTCATCAAATTGTGGTACCCAAAGTTTACAGTCTGGGGTCTTATCTATTGGTCATGACAGTCCCATGGCAGGAAATTGGGTGTCGGAAAGACTAGAGATCGAATCTTGCAGCATTTCTGTGGCCGCACTCAGAAAGGATGTGGCCCGTTTTACTGTAGGCCCTGTCATACCTGCCAGGTCAGGGGAAACAAACAAAAAGAGAAGCAGGATCCTCTGAAGCCCATACCGCCTCTTTGATGAACCTTTTAGTCAAGTAATAATCGATTGTGTAGGCCTTCTGCCTAAAACTAGGTCAGGAAATCCATACTTCTTGCCATAATGTGTGCACAACCGGTTTCCTGAGGCGATCCCCCTTAGAAACAATCGGGCCTCACACTATAGTCAAGGCACTTGTCAAATTGTTCACCTTTGTTGGTTGCCAAATCAATCAAGTCGGATCGTGTCAAGGTTCACATCGGGAGTGTTAAGAAAGTTCTCAAGGAATTAGGCATAGAGCAAAAGTTGGCCTTCCGCGTATCATGCACAAAGTCAAGGAGCCTTGGAACGCTTTCACCCAAACAATGAAAACCATGATGAGGAGTTATTGCCTAGAATTTGACAAGGAGTGGGAGAACGGATACACTGTTATTATTTGCAGCAGGGAGTCAGTCCAGAGGACTTTGAGGATTCAGTCGTTGAGCTAGTTTTCGGACAACCAAAGTGAGAGAGTCCACATAACTTGCTTAAAGAAAAATGGTTAGGTCGCGATCTGAAGTTGGTTGCTGGAATTGTTTCCAAATTCCAAACTAGACTGAAAAGAACCTTAGAAATTGCTAGACAAAACTTAGAACGCAGGGCCAACAAAGAATGAAGTTGGGTATGAGAAAATGCACAAACAAGAGAGATTTAGGCCTGACAGGTACTTGATTGTTCCACTTCCAGTAATCCCTTGAAGGCTAGGTTTTCAGACCTTATGTAGGAAATCAAGGGAGGGGGACCTGAATTAGATGTGAAAACCCCAGGAAGTAGAAGGAGAGACGCAACTAGGTCATGTGAACAGCCAAAACGTATGTGGAGAGAGGAACCTACTCCAATTGTGATCCGTGTGCGTGTCTACATCAGAAACATTTTCACATAGAGTCTGACACCACTGCAAATATATTTGAGGTTCCACATCACATAGTGAACAGTGCCTAGTTCAGATAGTGTACAAGATGAAGTGAGATGTGTGATTTATTCAATGAAGCTCCAAATTCTGACGTTTGGAGGAACATTGATGAACCTAGTTTCTTCATCTGCCCACCTGTCACAAGATGAAATCAAAACTTTGATTCAGGAATATATACATTGTTCAGCACACACTCCAGTTACTCCTATTGCTACTCATGATATGATGTGCTGGTGTCAACCTACAAAACAACTCCCTATAGGGACTCAGTACTCAAAAAGAAACATCTTAAGATGAGGGTGAAATATGTTGAAAACGGAATTATTGAGCCCAGCCAAAGTGAGTGGTCTTCCCCATATATCATGGTCCCAAACCTGAGGACATATCGGGGTTGTGGCAGACATGAGACGGCAATTAATGTTGCAAAACAGACTCACCCTACCTTAGGATACAGACCGTATAGACAGGGTGGGGAATGCCAAATATGGTCAATAATAGTTGACCTACTGAAAGGTTATTGGCAAGTCTTTAACAGCTAGGAAGGAAATTAACTGCCCTTTGTACACTTTTTGGTCTCTATCAATACAGAGTTATGGCATTCGGCTGAAAAATGAGCCCGAAACATTTTCAGAGAGGGTTAACAATATAGTGTCAAATATTTGTATGTCAAGCTTATGTGATGATATCATTGTTCACAATTGATAATGGTCAGAACATGTTGAAACACTCAATTCAGTTTGTTTCAGAAAGTTAGCAGAAGCAAACTTGACCATCAACCTCTTGAAAAGTGAATTCTGCATTTTGCAACATGTGTAAAGTGAATTATGCTAGAAGTTCCGAGCCAAAACCTGAACTGAACTGGTGCGGTAATTCTGGTGATGAAACTCAGAGGACCAGAAATAAATGGTGTAGTTCACAGAAACCACTCAGTCATGATCATGAACAGAATTCTGCCTCGCATTGTAACCAATGAGGTCAAGCTCCATGGAGCTGTACAGTGACTGTGTAGCTGTATCGCAATATTGGCGATTTCTGCGTCGCGGAGATGATTGGAAACTACCTGAACTGGTCGCAAGGGACAACAATTCCAGCGGACTTAAATGTTCCTTGCACCATCAAATTGACTTAGGCGATTCTAATAAAACAACAGCTGTACCTTAGTCGTTAAGCATTCAAAAAACCTGCTTTTTTTTTTATATTTCATACAGGCGTGCAAAAAACGTTTGCCTTCTGCCACAATTTGAAATCACAATAAATCTGGGTTATAATCAATCGTGTCGAGTTTTATATTGGTGTGTTAGTATTTGTATGATTTTTCGAGCGAGATCGTAACAAAAATGGGGGTCGTCATGCGCAACAGTGAAGTATTTGGGCCATGAAGTAGGCCAGGGCTAAGTAAAGCCACTGAAAGCCAAAAGAGTCCATTCAGAATATCCATCACCAAAAGGAAAAAGGGAGTTGTATGAGATTCCTGGCATGGTAGGCTACATTCGGAAATTCTGCCTCAAATTTTCACATACCAAACCTTTGACAACTCTGAAGAAGGTCCACCCTTTCTTGGTCTGAGGAGTGGTGAAAAAGCCTTCTAAGAATAAGTCATTCTGATTAGTTCACCTGTGCTACAGGCCCCTAATTTTGAGGAAGCAATTCAAGCTGGCTGTGGATGCGAGTGATGTGGGGTGTGGAGCGGATTTATTTGCGTGTAACAGATTACAATTAAAACATCACAGAGTAGATGATTAAAGTTTAAAAAAATGTGAATAGCTGCCAGGTGAGATAATTCAGGTGCTAATGATTTGTCTCTTGAAGGAGTTGAAGAATCAACTTCACTGTAAGGGTTATTTTTATATATGAATAATAAACGAGGACGAGGTCGTATATTGGGCCATAGTAACACTCACGGAATCTCAATGCAAAGCTGAATGAATCATATAAATCTGATGAACTGGCCAAACTCAACAAACAGATGGATGACTTGAAAGTTGCAGATGAGAAGGGTGAATGTAATACAACGTGGAAAATTATTCACGAAATCTCTGGTCAGGATAGAAGATCTTCCACCAAAGTCAAGAAAAGGGATGGTACAGCCCCATCAAGAGAAAATGAACTTCTTGATGAGTGGCGGCAATACTTTAGCTCTCTACTCAACAACGACAATGGTCCACCAACATCTGACCTACCTTCTCCTGCTGATCAGGACCTTCATATATGCCAAGACCCACCATCCTTCGAAGAAACCAGAAAGACAATTCAAGGAATGAAAAACAACAGGGCAGCTGGAGTGGACAGTGCAATAACATCAGAAGCACTCCAGAGTGGTGGGGAGGTAATGTTGCAGGTCATCCACAAGTTGTGCGTTGAAGTTTTCACCACTCTTACACCCCCCGAACAGTGGATCACTAACATCATTGTTCCTTTGCCTAAGAAAGGAGACCTCAGCTGCATGAATAATTACAGAGGAATTTCCTTGATGTCAGTGGCAGCAAAAGTTTACAACAAAATCCTGTTAACTAGAATACGAGAGCATGTTGATCCTACACTAAGATCCAACCAAGCTTGTTTTCGCCCAGGTAGAAGATGTGCACAGCAGGTTCACATCCTGAGGAGAATCATGATGCCTTTCAGAGTTATCAGCTCCCACTCACCATCACCTTCATAGATTTTAAGAAAGCCTTGACTCGATCACAGGAAGGTCATTTCTCTTCTTCGGCACTATGGTATCCCCGACAGGTTGGTAAAAGCCATAGCGTCCTCTACAGCAATTCAACGCGCTGTTACGGTAGATGGAAATATCTCGGAGCCTTTCCTCGTTTTGCAACAGGGGTAACTGGGCATGGAGATGTATTGCTCCCTTTATTTTCATATGTGTCTGATGACTACTTGCGGCAAAGGCAACTAAAGATACAGATTCCGGATTGATGACACATCCACGTCAGTCAGGAGGTATCCATCCAAAGTCTTAACGACCTATATTTTGCTGACGATATCGCCCTATTGGAGTCTTCAATCCCTAGAGCTCAGGCACAGTTATCAAGAACAGCAACTGCAGCTGAAGAATTGGCCTTATCATCAGTGTGGCAAAAGACAGAGGTACATGCTACCAACTGCACCCACTTCCACTGTTCAAAGTTTATGGCGAGTGCATCAACCATGTCTCCGATTCAAATATTTGGTTGTATGATGGCTTCCAGTTCTAAAGACCTTAACAGACGAAAGGCCCTGCCTGGCACATGGAATTTGGAGCGCATATGGAGAAGTCAAAGTATACCAATCGAAATGAAGTACGCCTCTTCCATCACAACATTCGTGCCAATAATTTTTGTATGGCTGCGAAACTTGGTGCTGACAAACATTTGGAGAGTAAGGTCAATTCTTTTGCACCATTTTTGCTGCAGAATCATGCTGAACGTCAAGCGCATTGATCGTGTCCCAATGCCAAAATCTATGATGTTACAGGTATGGAGCCTCTGATAAACCGAGTTAAGACTGAGACAGCTTACTTTCTTGGTCATATGCTAAGGATTCCCCCAGATGGAGAGCTAGTATGTTATATGCTTTCTACACACCACCGCATGGCAAGAGGAAGCCAGGCCGACAGAGAACATCATATCCTCTCCTACATCCAAAAGCTCTTGGGGATACAAACAACATGTTGGCAACCAAAGGCTATCTCCAACTTGCCCAAACCATAAGTGACTGGGGAGTAAACATTGCGATCGCCTGCTGCGCAGTCGACTGATGATGATGAACACTCACGAACTGGCCATATCAAAGGCCAATCCGTTTGTGGTTTACAATTTGTATTGCTGTAATCAATTCATTTGCGAGTTGCTATATTGACTGAGGGTTGGCCGTCAATCGATCCATGTTTAGCGAAGTTGCACAGGGATCATTGACACAGGTGAATGTATTGTAGTACTGGAATGCGTCCTATCTTGTCCACCAACTGGCTGTCTATTGAATGCGGTCTATTATCTCCTTCAATTACCCACTCTCAAGTGTTTTCATATACAATCGATAACCTAGAATACCATAATAATAAGATAAATGTTATGCCTTGAGTGCGAATCGTACTTTTGATTACAAATCGATCGCATACAGACGCACTCATCTAGAAAAAATAGGGCGAAATGTTGACCGTTTTGTGCAACATCTCACATATATTATTTTCTCAGCTTCGGTCGCAATCTTGGTAAATTGCATTTCGATGTCCGAAAGCACTCCCTTATAGCTATAATGAATATTCACATATAAATTATTTACTTCAAAAAGCGGTCCATTTTGTAAAAAACAAAAACAGAAGCAAAGATTTTCAAGCACGAAATATGCTACATTTTGTCTAATGAGGGAACATAGGCCATAATATTTATTTGTAGTGGTAAAAGAACCAATCAACCCTTAGATGAACGTTTTTTTTCGAAAATGAATTTCGTTTAGTGATTAGACACGTGGTGAAACGTGGAACAGTTCATTTTCGTTTAGTTCATCACACCCACCCTCGAGTAAAAATAAATGACTATGCGTGCCAACATCAATACTATTTAAATATAAGCATAAGTTTCATGCTAGTGAACATAGCATAAAAGTATCAAGAATAAATGTCATCACAATTCCTAAATATCAGTGACCATTAGATGTACATCATTCTGCATTGACTCGAGCGAATAATAGCACGGTTGATATCCAGTAAATCCGCTCAGTATGCAGAGGATAAAGCACTACTTTTTATCTGGAAGTACAGAGCCATGTTATTACTCATACAGTTGCAAAAAGATTTCAGGTGCTCATAACCCGATTAAGATTGAGATAAATAAACCTAAGGCTTATACTGTGCGTTCAATTAACTTTGACCATATATTTCATCATTTTTCCGAAACCTAACAAAGATGAACAAAAATCGTGAAAGAAAGTTGTTTGGCAGTATGTGACCTAACATCTTCGTACAGAAACAAAACTTAACTTACAGTAACTTGCCGTGTAACCCCATTTCTATTCAAAGTACTGTGTTGTTCGCATAGGTCGCTAGCCCCCTTCTTTTGGATTTTTCTAAATACACGGTGGTAAATTGAATAGAAATGAGGTCCAGCAATAAGTTAAGGATCTTGATTCTGCACAAAGATGTTAGGTCACAGCTTACCAAGCAACATATACACCATGAGTTTTGTTCACATTAGTTTCTTTTTGCAATAAATGATGAAAAATACAGTCAAAATTATTGAACTCACAGTAGAACCTTAAAGTTTATTTTTCATATAGACGTTTCATATAGATGTCCCAAGTATAAAAATGAGGTATTGCCATTGATTCCGCCCTGTGTTACTGAACAACTTCATACAGAGCATGACGGAATCAATGGCAATTCTTCATTTGCGTACTTGGGACTTCTATGTCTACCCTAAACTGAGTGGGGATAACGAGTCTATAACGCCTGACATCTTTTCAACTGCATGGACAGTAAAAACAGCGCTGCAGTTCCAAATAAACAGAGGGGAATCTAAAGTGCTTTGTCCACTGAATACCAGGTGGATTTACTTATCAATAACGCCATTATGTGCTTGAGTCAGAAAAGAAATTGAGATGGGATTTCATTCATTTTCATGAAAATGTGCAAAATTTAAAATTGCAATACCAAATAAATGGTAATTATACTATTTATTATTATGTATAGTGGAAAAAAGGTTACTTCTGCGAAGTATGTAATCAAACTGAACATTTTTCCTTTGATCCCATTAGAGGAGGAGCACGGACCCAGGTCAAACATCATCGCTTACCCCTCACTACAATAGAGGTTTGACACCTTTGCTAGTTATTATCGACCTTCTATATCAACGCTAGGTAGGTAGGTGGTACTCTCAAATTATGGTGTCACTTTTTCAATAGGGGCCAATTTAAGTTTACACAGGGGTCAAACTTTTAAAATGCTCCAATCATGTTGAAATGTATGCCGCATTGTCCGTCTAGACATAAGGATTCCAAATATGTATAGTTTGTACCAAATATGACCATTGGTTTGGGAGTTATAGGGTAAAAATGGCTAAAATGGTAAAAAAAAATGGCTAAGATTGTAAAAAGGGTAAATTTCTATTTGTACAGGGGTCAAAATCAGACGTTGCTCCAATGTTGTTGAAAAATGAAAGAAGTTGTTCATCTAGCTTAATGCGTCAATATAATGAATAGTTTGTACCGTCTGCAGTGTATACCCTAACACAAAAAACTGCCTATTACGCAGTCAATAGGCAGTCATCAAGCAGTCGAAGATGGTATTATAAGCATCAAAGCATTTTAATAAGTAGTCGGAATGTCTTCTCCATGTAGTCATACCAAAATAGGCAGTCGATCTTTTAAAAATAAGTAGTCGAAGGACAAGTATGAAAATAAGGCCTCATAGTTCAGATCAAAATTAGGCAGTCAATATTTGAAAACTTAGGCAGTTGAAGACCATTTCAAAATAAGCAGGCATATTGAAGGCTTAAATACGCAGTCAACACCTAATTGCCATACAGGTAAAATGACCTCCAACGCAATTTCAAATGCTGAGGATACGGCCGTGCAAGTGCTTGGGAGCAATAAGGGTGGATATTGTTCTTTTCAAAGCAATTGCTGTATTTATGTTGTTTGTGGATCATTTTGCAATGTCACAGAAACAGGTAATGTAAGATTATAGATTACACTTATGCAGTTGGCTCAAAATTTAAAAAATTTGATTATAAAACAGTATTGCAAAATGCGAATTTTGCAGGTTATAGGCTAGGCCAATTGCATTATTAAATTTCTTAGGCCTATATATCATGTACCAGTATATGAGTGTATTTGGTGTATTAGAGCATGTTTGTATGTTGTTTCCAAAATGTAATATAAAATCAACTTTTAAAGGGAATTCGGTGATCCGTACAGCATGATCATCACCCCACCACTTGCTTAAACAAAGTAATTAAAGTGCTATGCTTTCTTTCATGTCGTAATTGGTACATTTTCTGTCCACAAAATAGATAAAAGCCACATTGTGATAAATATTTTGCTGGATCGAATGCAAGATTATCTATCAAACGACTGAAAGTAGGGGTATAAACTTGTTTGCGCCACACCCGTTGGATGTATAAAGGGGTTTACCCCTCTCTGAAAAAACCACTGATCTTGCAGTTGGAATGGTATACTCAATTGACGTAAACAGGGGGAAAATAAATTCCGGTGTACCGATTTAAAGGTTGCCACGATCCGTTTTGGTTCATGTGTTCTCTGCTTAATATAGAGAAGCCCCCCCTCCACCCGCCCAAAAGCCCCAACCCCCGTGTGCCCCGGGCCCCCAGCTGCCCCCGCTCCCAGCCCCCCCCCCCCCCCACCACCCCCGCGGCCTTGAACCGAAAAGTGCCCTATCAGATCCGTGGGGAAAAACGTGAGTTTTGAGGTAGAAGCATAATGCATATTGCAAACCCTATTCAAATTGTGCTAAGGCCCCCAAAAAAATTTGTTTGATTGTCCTCGTACGACCGACCCTAATTTGGAAACCAGGAACGTTTGTTTTTCCTTTACTGTGCAAAAAGAATACCGACCCTAATTTTGACATTCCTAAAAAGGTGTTTTTGTCAATGTTAACTTTTCTGAAAAAAAAGCTGTTAAACAGTTTCTTAGCTGTTAGGTGGGTTTCATAATTTACAAAGATGCATCTTTTATTAAGAATCAACTTGATTTTAGTGTTGATTAACTTATTAATACAAACAAACATGTTTCAATATTGTTTGCTATTGACATTAAAAAAAAAAGTTTTACGACGACCGACCCAACTCTAACAAGTCATCTATGGACAAGCAAACAATTTTTTTTGGCCTAATATGAATGGTTAACCATTAAATGTTTTTTTTAATTTATATCTGTGACATGAAATGAATTTGAGGGCTCAAATTAAGGACGACAAAGACAAAAAATACAGCTTTTCAACTCATCAAATTGATACTACATCAGGGTGCAGGGAGTCAGGCCATAACCAGGATTTTTAGGGGACGATTTTTAAAAAGGGCCTTTTTTACCTTTGTGAGGGCAAACCTAACTTTTGCCGCTCAGCTCGCCAAAGAAATTAGGTTTTGGCTTGATTAGCGCCTTTTACGGGTTTTTATGAACGATTGGAAACACACCTTTAAAATGACGTTCCAAAGCCACTTTTTTGGTTTTGCACATAATTCTCCCACCGAAAATGAAAACCACTTTCCAAAGGGAACTTTTTCCAAAAAAAAAATTGGCTCATAATTAAGAACATAGATACATTTACCATTGGCTGATGAAAAAAATACCGGTGTAAAAGTTACTCCAGTTACGATTTAAGGGGCAAAACAAGTTTTGGATAGCGCTACCCAAAAATGCTTATTTTGCTAAAATGTACAGGCCGATTTTATTTTTCACCAAAATATATGCGTAACTGAGAAATTAGGCATACATAAAACTTGCGGCAAAATAATCTATGTGTTTAAAACTGGAGCGAAAGACCCAATTGGGTCCAACGTGGACCCCTAAAACGGTAAGACAGGGATAATTTCCAACAGCTTTCAAAGTGCTCATTTTGAGAAGAATACTGAAAAGAAATAGGGGGGTGGGGTAGGTTCTTGGGGCTCCGTCTGTGGGCTTCTACGTAGCCCCACCTGTGTTACTGTCCCCGGATGATATGCAGGTGAACACTCTACAGTGTAGTGTATTCCCAGGGAATTCACACTGCTGATCAGCTGCGGGCCGCCCGTATTCCCAGGTGAGGGTACACGGGGCAGCATGATGCCTGGTGCGGTTCACTCGGGCTTTCCCAGGGGGTTGAGCCTACGGTGAACACTCCGATCCAGTATCAGGGGTGGTGGTGAGTCGGCTGGCGGGACACCGGCCTTCACGCACGCCTCTGCTGTTGAGACTTGCGTTATGCCACCGCCAGCAACCATGATTGCTGTCACTGGTGAACCCCGACATCTGCGGCGGTCGTTGCTAGCGATGTGACCGAGGAGGCAGTTACGGTATCGTTTATGTGATGCACGGTATCTTCCTCACTCACTACTCCCCGTATGTGTACGCCCAGCCTCTCGGGGACACCACAGTTCACACCGCATGCTACAGCAGTGTGACAAGCGTGGTGCAAATGAGGTGGATCCCGCATCCTCCAGGTGGCTCGGTCAGCTTCGACACGGTAACCTATGGAGGAACTTGTAAATTATACCATGGTCAGGGCGGATCCAGGATTTCGTCACTAGAGGGGTGCCAAATTTTTCAGCTCGCTGAGCTCGCCAGATAGACCCAAATTGTTCCCACTGGGATCGAAATTTCAGAAGGGGGGGGGGGGCAGTCCCACTAAATTTTTGTTATTCAATTTTTTCATTTGCATGTGACGGTTCGATAAGGCATCCGGCTCCCTGCTGTATCGTCATTCTTCAACATCTACATGCGCCGTGCGTTAAAAAGGCCATTTTCATACATCTACAATGTGCCCGGTGCCATAGTGCGGGGGATGCGCTGCAAAAATAGGGGGCCGTGCCAATTTTCAGAGATGTTAGTCGACTGACTTATATAGGGCTCCTGATAGGCAGTCCGACTGCTTATATAGGGCTTCGTAGGATAGTCAGTCGACGCTTAGAATGAGAGAGGAAGAGGACAGCGAGACTTCATCCCTCCGTACCTCCCGCTCACTTGCTTTCTTTTATTCTCCTTTCTGTCTTTCTGCTTATATAGGGTTCGTAGGATAGGCAGTCGACTGCGTATTTAGAGCTTCATATAGGCAGTCCCCTACTGAAGGCTTAGTACTTGCATGAGCTAATACTCTGGCCCTGTGGGAACGACCTATATGACTGCCTCTATAGAGCTTTACGATTTCCTTTTAGGACCTCTGTCACTAAGCCTAGAGACCACGGTCGGCCCACTTTATTAACAGACCCCTATCGCAAATGCATATTGCAAGCTCATCTATTTGCCACTACTCACCCCTTTCACTTTCCGTTCTTCCTTCCCCCTTTTCTCCCCTCCTCCTTTTCTCTTTTTCTTCTCCTTTTTTTTTCCCCCTTTTCTCTTGCATTTGTGCACCCTTCTGCTTTAAAAAGATCTCGCCCCCCCCTCTATGTTCTGATCCTTGCTTCCGTTTTTCACCAGATACATGGATTCTGGGACGTGCCTTCGCGTCGCGCCTAAGCGATGTAGTTCGACAATCTGTTACTGCCAAGGTGTAACCACCTTTTCTGTAGGGGCGGCTACAACGAATTGCCCCCCCTTAAACTAGTTCCGGCCCCTATGCTTATTAGTCGCTCCCTGCCTCTACCCTTCCCCCACTGTGTCAAATGTTAGCATTGGATCATAGGTTACAGCCGCTTCCCAGAGACGCCACGTCCCTACATGCGCCATTGTTTTTTGCACACTGAGTGTTTTCAGAAAATGTACATATAGATAATATTTACACCGTGCGATGTTGTATTGAGGGGTACGCGCGGGAGAGACGTAATCGCCTAGGGTCATAAATACTGAGGTCAGTATCATGTCAGACTCGCGAGAGAGGTGCTCTACTAACGCTAAACAAGACGACATACAGTAACATGCGCGCACATATACTACTTTCCTACGCATAGCATCTTCTACTTGAGTGTTACACGCAGCTGCTATGTTCAGTCACCGCACCACCCAGGTGTTTATTTGCCCTATCGGATTTTTATTTCGACCTGTCCACGAGTCTTTCACGATCACACCCCTGTTTCGCTAGTTGCTGCCCCACTCGCGTTGATTTTTCTCGGGACCTACGGGCATTTGAATCGAGGCCCACCCCTCTGCACCAGAGTGCAAGACACTTAACCACTGTGTCTCCTTAATGTGTTTTCGCTCAATTTCTGTCCATCGAAGCTGGGTACACACAACTTATTTCACAGCCCTTTAACTGTAATACACTTCAGAATGAGTCGCGTTCCTCTTATGAATGTTTCAGTCAGGTTTTCGAGCTATCTTTGCACGGAAACTGCTTGGACTACTCCTGTGCAGACCACACATGAGCCGGATCAGTGAATGAACTGGGATGTAATAGGAGTGTCACGACTTTTATGTGGTTGTTGGGTGTGGCTTGCACTGGGACCTATTGGCAAAAGGACGGTCGCACACGTGGATTCATAATGCATCCTTTTCGGCATCGTTAGAGACCGGCAAAGTATAATGTTTTTGTTCTGTTGTTTTGGTTTTGTGCGTGTGTGTGTTGTCCGCACAGCAGTGCCGGGCCCGGTGGCTGTACCCATCATTCCATCTCAGTTGCCTTGTGATTGTCCATTTGTGTTTCGTTTTGTAGTCCTATATTTTGAGGATTGGTATTTCTTTTTTTTGTGACTCGCACTATCCAAGGCGCCAGAAAGCAGGTTGTGGAGCTGGTGGGTAGTTCTATCTCAGACCGCAAATTGTTATATAATATGCACAGCAGAGTCGCTCCAGGGCGCGATGATGTGGACCACACTTTTTTTAATCTATGTCAAACGACATGATTCTGCAGTCAGTTATTAACTGTAAGTTACTTCTTTATGCTGATGACTCGGTCTGCTGGTCTCGCCATAGTGATGTTAATTTCATTCAGGAGCAGCCAGTTTGGGCTTGAAGCTGTAATGACTGGCTCGTTGATAACATGCTCTGCCTTCATTTGGGGAAGACAGAGTCTATCCTGTTTGGGCTCAAAACGAAAACTGCGAGCACTCGAGCTGGCATCAGGTGTGGAGTGAATCCACTATACTCCATCAGAAATCAAATACTGGGTCTTAGATTCATCAGCATTAGATGGGAAGTAACAGCTGGTAAAGTCATTAAAAAGCTAACTCTAGAAAAGTCCAATCAGATTCAATGTAAACAACTCATTAGGTAATCAGAGGAATCGATAGATGCCATCCAAAATAGGTATCCAATGTGGCTGGAAATGACACGTACTAAGCGCCGAAAATCCGATCACTAATAGGGTAGAGAGATAGGTTATTGTTTTTGTTAGGTTTTAGGGCTCCATTGGCAGCAATGTTGGTATATTATGAATAACGACTCAAGGACACTTAAGATAGCCTTATGGGTTTTTGGAAATGTAACTACTAAAACACAAAAATATATATCTTTAGCCTACAGCGTGAAGGAATTACTGACCTGTACTGATTGACATTTGCAGCCATATTGAACGCCATATGGAGGATGCCTTCTGCGATATCAATCACTTTGATTCTGTTATGATATTAAATTGCTCTGAATCAGTGATAGTGATATACACAAAACATGACAGCTGCCTTTAAGTCGTAAAGACTTTTGCCATTTTGGAGCATATTGAATGGTTTTTGAGTTTGATTGAGTAGCAAATGTTGAAGCTATTCAGAATTGTTTCAATTAAGATATTGATTGCTAAGCATTGGTATATATATCATGTTACCTTTCTACGGTCACAAGTAGATAAACTATCAGATGCTTCGTTGTATTGACGGCCATGTTAAATCCATTAATTAAGTGGTAATGAATACATTTTAATGTCACAAGGGTGTTTTGAAATGGACAGACAAAAAATACAAACTTTTGAGTAATTCACATATGACTTTTTAGGTGTTTGGTGCCATTTTGAAGTTTGCGTTTCCTCGAAAAATGCTCAAGGTTTTTCTTATGGCATCCATCAGATCAGATTCGCCAGGAAAAAAACGGAGGTCTAGAAACCATTGAAAACATATATATATGGTATAACAAGGTCAAACGGTCTGTAGCCTGGACCTATATCGGGTTGTCCATTACTGGTCTAGCAATCAATTCCGAACCGGTTGTCTTAGTACAGTTTATAACTGATTCACCATGTATTATGTATATTATATACTTACGTATTAACATTTCTGTCACGGCCGATATGATATGTTGAATAAATAAATTGAATTGAAATTGAATTGAAAAAAAAAAATGAATTGAATTGAACAACTCCTTGGCCTTTCATATTTTATCAAGTGGAACGATATTTTTTTTGTATTTCATATGCTTCCAACTAAAATTTTCAACTGTTTATTATTTTTTTCTTGTATTTTTATGTTATAGAAACTCGATTTTGGGGGGTTAATGTACATTTTGTTTCACACGAACTACAAGGTCTTTTTTAAGTACTTGAATTATAGAACAGTAGTAACCAGAGAAGCAGATATGAGTTTTACGTTAGGGACTTTTAAAACAGTTTTGCATCAAGAGGGATAAGAATGGGCCCACAATATTGGATGATAATTATCACAAATATTAAATTTCTAAAAACATGTATGCGTTGACAAGCAGCTTAAGGATCATCATTTGCTGATGTCGTATAACTTGATAAACTTTAATTTTGTTGCAGGTTTTGCTTTGATCATAACTGGGTCACCATTAGCGACCTAAACATTAGACGTATTCCAAAAACTTGTTTAACTAAACGCGATTTAGCTTAAAATCGCCGTAATTTAAAATTTCGTTTAAGCAAAATGCGTTAAATATTCTAACCCTGTGGCTTGCCTAAACAAAAGCTTTAAACACGAGCAACATCGTCGTTATTTGAGACGCTAGTTGTGAGTGTATAAAAGGTCCTTTTGTGTGATGGTGAGCGCACAAGTGTATCATGGCTTTCCTTAGCGTTTAAGGTGCTACACCAACTGTGGGGGCGAGGGAAACGTTATGCACCCTTGTTTGTAAACTTGACAGTGCAATGAGCCGTGCACTTGCTTTGAAAAAACACACTATAACACTTCTAAAACTAGCCCCGTACCTAGTTAAAATTTCGATGTATTTTGGCGGAGTTAAATTGCGTTTAACTTAAAAATCATTCTGGAATTGCGTTTTAAGCGATACGTTATTCTCCCACATATAACGTTCGTTTCGCTTAAAATCGCTTAAACACCCTTTGGAATCGGGCCTTAGTGGCACATTCTATGTAGCTTTATTTTCTTCATATTATATGATTTTATGAACGGTGGTGCCCTCGTCTGGCAACTTGGCCTTTGGTTCACCTCCGCTATATAATTGTATTTTTTCTCCCTTCCTTTGTATTGTGGCTTATAACTGTCAATGATATGGAAATAAGAAGAGTTTATGAAATTTATTGTATTTTAAGTATTTTTACGATTTTATTTTTTTAGTCATTTTTCTTTAGTAGACAAATTCAGTTTGATTTCGCTGTCTCCCTTCGGCTGCTGTTTACAGCAACTTTATGTAGATTCTATACATTACGTTAATTTGAGAGGTCACTGATAACTTGCTAGTAGTCTTACTATGTCGCTTTATTATAAGACTTAATCATCAGGTATCTTGTTACACACAGTACGTTCTATCTGCAACTTGCAACTTTATCCATACACTGCTGGAGTCCTCTCTGTCCTTACAACCCTCTTCCTAGGGGATATTGGCTCTTTTATTGTTATTGTCTTCTAGTGTTGTTCTTTATTCAACTCTGCTAAATTGGAATTCTGTAAACACAACACTCATTTCTGAAACAACTTGGCTCACAATTCGTCCAAAATTCCACCGTTTTCCTTCACAAAAAAAAACAAGCATTTCGGCACTGGAGAAGACTTAACACATAACATACCAATTTATAAGCCCCCCAAAACACGCCTTCCCTCTATCCAAATAAAAGTACCTACCCCAGGGCGGATTACGGGAAAAGGGCCCTGTCAGCAGATTAAGTTGGGGCCCCTTGAGCGTCAAGAATTGGTGCAAGCAAATCGCCTATAGTGCGATAAGGTGTGTCCGAGGGGGCCATGAGAGCACTATGTTTTTTTTTTTTTTAGGGGGCCCTGCCCGTCAGCAGTGCTGACAACTGGGACTCTTTAAATCCGCCAATGCCTACCCCCAATACGTGCACACTTACTGTCTTCTGCCGCCACATTTTTGGACCTTCAAAAGTAGACCAATTCCATATACAGACAACGTATCTGATATGAGTAATATTATGATAGAGCGCAAAACTTCTTATGAGGATTATTGGGCTGATAGAAGGATACTAATAATGGTAGCTTATTCAAATACCGATACAATACTGTACTAAACTTATATTTTATGTATCTCAAGTGCCATATTAAACAACAGTCTAACTGGCTAATATAAACAGGTAATAAGTGAATAATTCTAGACCATTTTATCACAATAGTAGGGTTAGAAATGAGAATCCTACTTTGATTGAAGTTGGGGAGAGAAGACAGGTTTGAAGCAGTTTTTCTATAGTTGTTGAAGGGTGCGAACCAGAGTTTTGGGTCCAACCTCTAGGAAAGGGGGAAACGTTTTTTTTCATTTATTTCTAGTTGGCAAAAGCACACGGGCCAAGAGCCCAATAGTGTGGACTAAACACTAATGAAGGGAAAACGCCTTTAAAACACCAAAACTAAAACAAAGGGAATAGTTAACATGAAGAAAAAATGTGTTAAAAAGACCCCCCAAACAACAAAGAGGAATGATAAACTACTCAACCTGGAGTTCTTGACAGCTGCTTGAAAGCAGGAGGAAAGGAGGCACAAGCCACAGCATGTTCAGGGCAGATCATTCCACAAAATTAAAGGTCCCCATGAAAAACAAAAAGAACCATTGTGTGGTTGGCGGTGTCAAGTCTACAAGGTAGGGACTAGAAAGCATTCATATTTTGGGTTGGGTTTGGTGACTGAACATTCTTAGTGAACTACTAATTGATTTTCAGAGAGTAATAGAAACATTCCAGGTGACTGGTGTCAATTTATACATGCACTGACTGAAAATTCAATATTTTCACTAATGAGGCACTGGTAGTGTATTCATTTTTTGGCCCTTGTATTGGAATGGAGATGGCACTATAAAGATTGGGAGTGGGGTGTATCATTCTCATTTCCTGGGACCTTAATGCCCAGTTGGAAGAAGAAGAAGAATAAATCTTCTCTGACAAACTGGTAACAGAGGGAGACGGTTAAAATTAGACAGGGAAAAATTTGAATGAAGTCAAATGTGTTTTTAAATATACACCACCGTATTAGTATCATTATAAGGATTACAAAGTTATAGTTGTTCTCGGTTCGGATCTTTGTTACATGTACAGACCTGAGAGGTTCCAGGTCATCCTGAAGGGAAATATCTAATCTTAAGATTTTTTGAAACCTTGTTTGTCAAATTATGTCGATGACCCATACTGAAGCAGAAAATGCATTTTAAATTTTTGGGTGGTGATAGCTCTATATAAAATTTTGAGGTCAAGTTTTGGTGACCCCTATAGACCACGTACCCAAAAAATACAAAAATGTTTTGTGAATGTTTTAAAAATATTTCGAAAAATGTCTTGGAAATGTTTGTTTAAAAATGTTTTAAAAACGTTAAAATGTATGGTTGGGACTTGGTTATGAAAACATTTTGCCAAAAAAAAAAATAATATTTTTTAAAATGTTAACAAGATATTTTAAAGACATTTTATCAAACGTGTGTAGTTAAATAAAGTTAATTATCGTGAAAAAATAGCATCTTCTTCGCTGCTACTCAGTATCTGTTTGTAGATGTCTCAACGAATCTTTGACTTATATTACTTACCTTGAATAAATTAATCACTTACCTTGTCGTGAATCGAACCTTGCCCCTTTGGGTGAGAGTCGAATGCAGTGTCCACTAAGCCACAGCTACTTAGTAGCTGCGTAAGGTTATTTCATCTGTTTTGGTATTTCTGTTTTGTTTAGTTAAAACCTTCAAGTATATTATTTGGTGTGTAACCAAATTTTATCATTGTTTTTGTTGGTGTTATTTTTTTAGTATTTAATATCATGATGATATATTTTACAAAATGTTTGCCTAACATCATAAAAATGTTTGCCTAACATCATAAAAATGTTTGCCTAACATCATAAAAGTGTTCTCGTCAAATAGATTTATAATTTGCTAATAACATGGAAATATTTTCGAGAAAACATATAATAACGGTCTGAATTAGAATAACAAACTATCCACCATATCTTTGTGAAATTTGTGTTTCAATAAATCATTGTTACAACATTTTAACAATAAAATTGGTTTAGTGCACTGTTTGCAGAACATTCCATTAACATTGTGATAATGTTTGAAGTAAACCTCTGAAAATGTTTACAGATGCCATGAAAATGTTATGAGTTTGCTGAGTAATAGGCATGAACAGTTGTTCATAGTCAACAAGGACAATAATGACACCGTGTCCATGTTGGCTTTAATGTTAAAAAGTAACATATCATACATTTTACACGATGTTTGAAAAACACAATGAAAACAATATAATCAGCATCATTATTATTTGGATATTTGCAAAATGCGAAATAAAGACATTGCTGCAGTATTTGCTTACAACGTTTTAAGAACAATTTCAACGGCACGTTTTAATAACATTTGCACAATGTTTGGAAAACATTCGGGGAAAAATATCATCAAAAGTTATTACTTAAAACATTTGCATAAGATGATACGAATATCCATACAGTGTACGTTTCCAAGGTTTTTGAAACATCAATATAATATTTGATTATATTTCCAAAATGTTTTGAAAACAGTAAAAATGTCAGCAGAAAATCATTTTTGCAACATCTCTGAAACATTTACTGTATCTAAGAGTAAAATGTTCTAATAATATCTCTATCTCTATAACAAAGGCTTACTATATTGTGTAGTAATGTTGAGAAATGTTTTCTTAATGTGTGATGAAAAGTTACAAATTAATCGGCAACGTGTTTTAGAAAGTCATTTTTTTTTTTTTTTTTTTTTTTAAAAATATTTGAATGTTCATAAACATTTTCATGTTATTATATTATTTCTAAGAGGTAGTAGTTATTAATGCAATGACAGGAGATACCAAGGAGTCTCATTATAAGGATTAAAAAAGTATAGTTTGTCTAGGTTCTGACCTTTAGTTAAACAAATTAATCGGCAATGTGTTTTAGAAAGTCATTATAAGCAAACATCTTTTAAACGTCGTACAAACATTGTAAAATGTTTTGAATAATGTTTCATAAACATTATCAAACAAATGTTTTCGTAAAATATTTATCTGACCTTTGGAAAATGTTATGAAAATGTTATGTGTTTGCTTGGTAGGCCCTTGTTACATTTTATCCACTAATTATGAAGCCATGTCAAACACTGTAAAATAAGGCAAGACTGACAATTTGACACCAGGTTACAAAATTGAACCACTAGTTAAGGTTTACCCCAAGATGACCTTGAACCTTAATAGGGCTGTACCTGTTTAACTAAAGGTCGGAACCCAGACAACTATACTTTTTAAAATCCTTATAATGAGACTCCTTGGTAACTCTTGCCAATGCATGGATAACTACTACCTCTTAGAAATAATGTAATAACATGATAACATAATCTGTAATTCATACCGATTATTTTCGGTGGGTTATGTTTCTTTAGTATTATTTACTTATGTATGCATGTTGGGTGAATAAAATTGAATAAATACATTTTACACTGAATTTGAAAGAGACGTGAATGAAAGCTAAAACTTGTTTTACAAAGTAAGCCGCAAAAACGACAGAATTAAACTTGTCTCCTCACATACAGGTCTTCCAGGAGATTCTTATTCTGTGTGATGAAATGGATATCACCAAAGATGACAGCCATATGGTTGAGAATTTATTTAAAATGGTCCAGTTACCTGAATAAAATGTTTCAATACCCTCAAACGATATCCATACTGTATGTCGTTAAATATATTAGGTCCTATTATAAGTATGTGTTAGTAGGTCATTTTGTTGTTAATTTAGCAGCCAGCTGACACATTGTCCAGCCTAAGGTGTCAATGAATGGCTGCCTCTACACAAATAGACCAAACTTCGCTGAAGGTAAGAAACTATCGGAAGTAGACGCGTGTATTTCTCATTTGCATATTTCCAAAATTATCCACGCGTCATGTAATCACAATAAAATATTTTTCCCCTCAACACCGTAGAAGTGTTACACCTCGAGTCAAACCTAATGATGGGTTCTAAAGAACAGAGTGCACCATGATGACATTTTTTCCTGGAATGACCCCCAGCAGTCGGGTATTCACAAGTCTTAATAGCTTTTTTCTTGTCATCACTAGTCGCGAACAAAATCAAACGACCGAGATTGTGATTGGATAAGCGAATTTTTGACTTGAATGATAAGCGCCGACCCAAAGTTGTGCCGAAACCTGTAATGTCTATCAATATTTATGTGTTTTATTTTGTTTGTTTGGGGATGCTCGGGAGTTGTCTGTGTGAGTGAGGTGGTGTTGGAGTTGTTTTGTGAGTGTCCTTAAAGGTCCCAGGAAATGCAAATAGAATTGATGTGGTTTGTGTCAAGTCTACATGGAGGGACAAGAAAGCATTCAATATTTAGGTTGGTGATGACATCATTAGTGAAACTATTGATTTGCAGAGAGTAATAGAAAATTCCAGGTGACTGGTGTGAATCTATTCATGACACTGATTGAAAATCAATAGTTTCACTAATGATGTCACTGCGAGTGTATTCTTTTTCTGGCCCTGTTTATTGGAATGGAATGTCCCGTAAAGATTTGGAATAGGTTTTATCATCTCTTTTCCTGGGACCTTTAAGTTGCTTCTGATTTTTGTTGTTGTTAGATTACTGGTTTTTTGTTTTGTAATAAAAATATAAAGACTCTAAAGATTCTAAACGGCGAACTACAAACTCCCAAAAAAACTATACAATCAAACTAAAATTTAAAAAAGGGTGCATTTCTGTGAGATATTGTGATTTTATGTTTTAGAGCAGATTCAAGCTAAATCCTCGTTTTTATTCCATCCAATTTGATGCATCCTAACCGGAGATATTGTCAATTGAACATAAAGGATGAAATACCACTTGAGCCAGTTTCACTTGAAGGTTCAAGAAACTAATGGTGTACGGTATGTAGCATCTTGTGGGATCAAACAAAATAATATTTTAAAGATCAGAGTGAATGTATTATCATGCATTAAACAGTGAATGTGGGCGAAATGAGGGGACTCACTCTCAGGGGCAATAATCACGAAATCCATGTAAATTTTGGGAATTTTACCGCTGAAACTAAGGGACAGCCACCAGTCCCTGTTGAGGACAAATGTTAGGACAACGCTCTAATGGGGAGGGCCAATTTCCTCTCCCCTATTCCCCACTACCTCCAAGATGCCAAGGGGAACATAAATGAAGAAACCATTGTTGAACAATGAGCAATAAAGAAAAGGATGGTTGATGTTGAAAAGGTCTTACTTTCAACTAGTGTGTTTTATGGTTCTACCTTCTGCTCAAACATGGAGTAAGGACGAGACAACAACACTGTATGGAATTCAATTTTCCAATGCTACATGTATTTTATTCGCAATTGTGACATAAACAATTGTGACATAAATTGTGTTATATCACAAGGAGTAGCACTTTATACCTATTTTGTATTTCAGAATAAAGAATGTCTTGAAGTTGATTTTCAATGGTAACTATGTTGATATCAGGATAGCCGAAGCTGGACCAATATTTCAAAGTGTCTCAGATAATTTACCAAGACCCCCAATTTCACGCAACCACAAAAAAAAAAAAAAAATCATGAAAGCTGGTATCACCTCCGGAACAGTTAACTTCCAGTTGAGAGGAACTTAAATTTTTGGCCAAAAATAATCTTTGATTGTAATTTTTTGGACAGTCTGTATTTTCGTAGATCCTGTTCAATGTTTGTTCGATCCTGTTCACTGGCTTGGAAACCGCAACTCTACTTCAAATTACCCCATTCCATGTTTGTCAAATATCTTTAATGCAGGTTCATATTTGAAAAAAAATAAGAATATAATTTCTTCAACTAAAGTTTTTTTATAAATAAAAATAACTTTTTATCCTCTCTATTGTTTTTCATTGTTTTGAATTTTGCTCAAACACTCAAATAGTTAAAATATTATACGCTCGTACATACACAAGTTGGTATTGTTCAATCTATGGTCTTTCATCGTCCGGTGTTCAGTGCATTGTTTTCCTGTGCAGAAAGGCAAATTCTGTATATCGGTTCGTGTTTATATGTATGTGAGTATGTGTGTTAAAGTTTCAGATAACCTTTTTCAAATTGCTCGTGCACGGGCGCCTTAAAGCGGCACTGGCACATTTTCACAAAATATGAAATTTCTTCAATTTGCTCTCAAATGATAGTCTAGGCCATTGGAAGAACAGAGATATATTTTACACATAAAATAACATACCCCAAAACAGATAGGGACATTGATATGAGGATAAAGACATCCAGGTAATTTGTAGGCCAACTTTTAAGTTTTCCATAACTTTAATCAACAAATGTGTATATTACGTACATGAATATTTTTGACTCGTACTCACTGATATTAAAACCACAAAGGTTATAGACCGATCAAACAGTGTGCATAGCGTGGGAAACATGCATACGGCGTGCGTGTTCTTCTTGTGTTAAACGCCATTTTCGTCGTCTGCTGAATTAAACGCCGCCGGCGACGTGAAATGATAAATCGGTCTGTTTACCCATAAGGAAGCTGATTTGGACTAAATCATTTCGGGTGAGGGCTTTTGTATGGCTCGTATATAAAAGCCTTACAACCATGCAAAAATATCGATTTTGAAAAATCATGTGCCAGTGTCTCTTTAACTCCAATTGCCATCAAATCTAGGTCATATGTGCACCATAGAGACTTGCATGCCATGGTAGGGTTAAATACCAAGGTCAAAGGTCAGTTTTGCAGAGAGTGACCTTGAACCAAAGGAAAGGTGGATCGCGAAAGCAGGCGACACTAGTGGTTCGAGAACCGCCTTGTTTTATGATAGAAACTTAACAAATTGGCCACACTGTTTTATCTTTCATATGTCTGTTAAATACGCGTGAACATTGTAACTTGCACATGTGGGATTATGTACCAGTGAATCAGTACGTGGAGTGGGGGGTGGGCTATAGCAGCCGGCTGGACATTAAAACTTTTGAACTATTTGATAGAAAAAAAACCATTCAAATCAAACAAACAACCTGTAACTACTGAAATCAAATTTGAGTTGCATCAAACACAATGACATACGTCATGAACAGAGGGCATTTTTTTTTCAAAAAGCAGGTGGTCTTTAAAAGTTCAATATTTAGTTGACAAAAGTGATACTGAGTTAATGAACTAAAACAGCCTGGTTGGTAAAGATAAAGAAAGAAAAGAGAAGAAAAGAAAAGAGAAATTGAATGTTGGAGAAAATGTATAGCATTATACAGACACTCTATTCAAGCTAAAAATTATTATTATTGTTGTTGTCGTTGTTATTATTATTAATGACAGACCTGATAACCTGAGCATTGGTTGTGTTGCTATAGGACTTGCTTCATACGTATGTGTATTTCTTATGCATGTGTATGTACGAATGGAATGTCGCCTGTCATTACCAATGTGCATATTAAGTACCCCACTTGTATATTATGTTCTGATTGGCTAATAAAAAAAAGTTATATTGTAAAAACGCAAGTCGTAAACCGCGAAATTCTAGTTTACCTTTAATCATGCGGGAAAATGAAATCATTAAAACATGCACTTTTGAAGGTGCAAATGAAGTCAGCGACCTCGTCATTTTATTTCTATTCCACATGCTTAATCTAGCATAATACACTCAAATGGTAATAAATATAATCGAGAAATTCAGTCGTATTTAAAACCCGTTAAGTGGACATATCGGGGTGTGGAGGATCATAATACAGAGGCACTTCAAAGATATTCGTTAACCATTGCCTTATATTAGGTAATGTTTACTTTGTTTAAATTCAGTACTTAATACCACTTAGTATGTTCATGAATGAATCATTAGTTAAGGTTTCAGGGAATTTTTGCGTATCCTGCCCTATTTTTACTCATCTTTCTCAAGACAACTTCATCGAATCTTTAAAACAAGTACTGTCATGAATTTGAAGGAAATTACAGATAGAAGTAATTTAAATTAAAATAGTATTTTCAGCCTTGTGATTGTTAAGTAATGGTTTAAAATTTTTGAAATATTCAATGTACTGTTCATATTTTTCAAACCTAAACATACTGTGAAACCTTAATACAAATGGGATCAAAAATTGACACGCGGGCATGCATGACAAATCCATAGTGCAACAAGCTAGTGCTACCTATGTTGACTTAGAGGAAACTGATATGCTTGAAGGTTGATTGATATGCATGGCCATTATATTAATCATAATATTAATGCAAGTAACCAAAAACTACCAAAATACGGAATTTTATGATACAAACTCTTTTGTTTAGGGTTTTCCCAAGATAAGATGGTCTAGTAAATCCAACTTTACTTAATTCAGTTTCATAAATAGGGTTAAGTTCAAATTGTTATAATACATTTGAAAACATGGGACACCTACAGGCGTGAGGGAAGTCGTAAAACAAGACCCAAAAGTATTACCTAAGTGAAATTGTGGGTGATATCCATTATGTGGAAATGGGTCAATGTTTGTTTATTGTTGTTTTTAGGCACCTGAGCACATTTTCTGAGCTAGTTGTAAATGATAGAAATAAGCGCGATGACCTTTACAAAATAGGACGAAATGCCGATGGTATTTATCGTTGGAATATGTCTTATCTGCATTCTATGGCTCTCTAGACCATGTAGTACAAGGCCCGAGGCAGAGGAGGCGGATTTTGTCAAAAAAGGATCTTCCCCCAAATGGAGATTTTTTTGGAATGGGGTGGGGAGCGAATTTTGTGCGTGAAGAATTGGGCCTAAAATGTATGTTTGCTGTAACAGGGGAAAAATATTAGTGTAAGTCGGTCGGATTTTTTTTTTCAAGATGAAGTTCACACTGTTTTACTCTAAACTGAATACAAAACTTTTTTTCAATGACATAGCAATATCTTTTATTTACTTGTTGTAGTTTTTTTGTTGTCTTGTTTTGATATTTTTCGTCTTTGCTTTTGTTGGTATTTTTTTAATAAATGAATATCATAGTTCGGTCTGTTTTTGGCAATTCCATTTATTGTTCATGCCCCTAGAAAACAAACATGCAAATCCTTAGAAAGCGGCATTGCGGTTGGGGTCACATATAAAAATATCAATTACCCATTGAAGCCTATATTATTATTTTACCTAAAAGCGATTTTTTGGAATTTATGTAAAATGGTATTTTTTTAAAACAAACAAAAAGTAAACTTAAACTTCATAATGCGGAAGGTTTCAAATTCATCTGTTCTTATGAAAACTGTAGAGGGTGTCCTTTCAATAAAATGCCTTTTTCATTATTTTTGAAATTGAAGCGTCCATATCTAAAATTGAATCAAATGTCAGTTAGAGCCTTGTAATGTTCAGCTCACCTCACGATTTGGCGAACGTGGATTATTTTATCAAAATTTCCACCTTCCCCAAACCATATTTAATCGGAGGCACTTTCTCCACACAACACACTATGGATTTGGTCTACCACAAGGATCTGTGGTAGGACCTGGAATGTTTAGCCATTATACATACCCACTTGGGAAAATAATTCAGAAATTCAACTTGAACTACCACATATACGCAGACGACACTCAGATAATATACTGAATTCGACCCCAAAATACCCGCTGACAGTGATAATGCTAATTGCAGACTTGAATCTTGCATCAGAATGAAATTAAAATTTGGATGAACAAAGACAAACTCAAACTCAATGAAGAAAAAACAGAGATTTTCATTGCTGGCTCCTCAAATATCCTCATGCATGTTCCGTATACAACTATCAATATTATGTGGCACCACTATAAAACCATTTTCCACTGTACGCAACCTTGTTGTTCATTTTGACACAAAAATGACCATGTCATCGCGTGTATCCACAGTTTCCCGTGCTCTGAAAGCTTCTGAATTTTAACCTGAGAAACATTGGTCGCATTCGACGATACATAGATGAAGACACGTGCAACCATGCCATTAGATCGCTAGTCATTTCCCGTCTAGATTACTGCAACTCACTCCTTTATGGCATCACAGGTACAGAAACGCAAAAATTACAAAAACATTCAAAACAGAGCCGCAAGATTGGTCTTCAAAGCAAACAGGAAAGAGCACACAACACTACTAAAACAGTTACACTGGCTTCTTGTACAGAAATGAATCATGTTTAAAGTACTCATACTTCTTTATACTTCTTCATACTTAACTAATCTTGTAAGAACTCATTTAGTCCAGAGGGTTAAGACCCTTCTGGAGCAAAATCGTGCACTTTGTGATAGAGGTATAACCTTTGGCACACATTTAATATGGACCATAACTCACCATTTCAAAACGGGACCCCAGCTGGATTCGACCTGTGGCGACTATGGTGGTCATTTTTTCTCTGTTAATAACACCGATAGGAACTTTATTTTTGTGTCTATACCTATGTTTTCAAGGTCAAGGAATCCAAATATAACATTATCTTTTTGATATCTGGTTGTCAACCATTTTATTTTCCAATATGGCCGCCAATTTGCACAAAAATCGGCACTTTTCTTATATTTTTGGTTAAAAAATGATATTAGCCTGCTTCTTGTGTCTATACCTATGTTTTCAAGACCAACATATCCAAATATAACCAAAACTATAACTAAATATCTTGTATCCGTCCCATCCTCTAACACCATGGCCGACACATTATGAGTTAAATTGCCCATTGCCTGAAACGAAAACCACAGAGGGAGACGATGCCCAACATTGGGAATTTATTTAAAAAAAAAAGGATGAATTTAGATGGGAGCGCTTGCCCACGACCCGAGCCTCAAGGCCGGGGGTCCCAGGGGCAATTCGCCGGTCGGGGTGTTGAGGGGGAAAGCCCCAAAAGCTCCGCAATTTCTATTGCTTTAAAGCTCTTTGGAGCCCTTAAATAACAGGACATGCCAACTTGGAATACAGCTTTCAGTATTTCCACAGACCAAAATCAGTATTTTTGACCAAGAAAATGACATGAAAGGTTAAGTAAAAGCTAAATTTAAAAGCTCATAACTGAAAACTTAAAGACACTATATTACATATGGGACTGCATTGAGACAGAGCTCTTAAAATACAGCTTTTCCGAAAAAAGGGAAGAAGATCCGCCGTCCGACAGCCCCATTAAGGAACTGTTCGTAAGAAAACTAAGTTCATCTGATAATTGTTTTTATATAAATGAAAAAAAGGAGGAAAGTCCAAATTTGAAGGATCATTAATTTGGACAATACATCATCGAGAGAGCTATTGAACAAACTCCCCTGAAAAAAAAAATGGAGGTTCCGCCATAGGACTGTTACCCATTTAAGGAACTATCATATCGAAAATGAACACAATCCACATGGAGAATGTTGTTTAAGTACATTAGCACATATAAAAAAACTAAGTCTAAACTTTAAAGGCTCAAACACTTGAAAACTAGCTACCTATGCACCGATGCACATGAATCATGAGATAGAGCTCTTTAAAATACCGCTTCCAGAAAAAATGAAAGATCACATAAGAACATTGCACGCTCTGCATCTTTTGGAATATAAATAAAAAAAGTAAAAAAAATAAAGAATTTAATTAAAAATATTTGTTTTACATGAAAAATATCAATGCCTGAAACTTTTAAAAAAGCTTGAAAACTTCAAAACAAAAAACTGCTAAAACAATGCAGGTTGTTCGGTATATCCCTGTTGCATTGTGGAAGGTAATAGTTAAAATTACACCAGAAACATTTAGATACAGCAGTTAGTTGAAGGTAAATTAACAAATATTAATGTGAGTGAACCATCCGAAAGTCGGGAGAAAAGAAAAAACCGATTTTGGAAACCAGTTTAAAAGACTTTAATTTTCAAATCTATGTTCTTTATTGACTTCTGAAAATGATATGCCCTCTTTCACTTTAACTTTATGTTCTTTATTTATTATTTTCTTTCATAAGTTACGGACAAATCGGGAAGGGATTTGCTTTGCAAAATCGGGAGGAGGGGGGAGGAGACGCGGAGAACAAACGAAAAAAATGGGGAGTATCCCGCGGAAAAAGGGGAGAGTTGGCATCTATGAACACCATATCTATCAACATAAGTTGTTAGGCATTTGTTACACTTCATATATTTCTTAAAAAGAGTCCTGTGATTGAGGGAAATCATTTAAAAATTGAACTCTACCCCTGGAAAAGTTTTGGTTAGTGTTATAGTTCAAACTAAAAGTTGGCGGCCGTTGGTGCTGTCCCTATTTCACCTAGGCTAAAAAATCAACTGTATAAGAACATAATTATGCAGATGTTGGATCATAAGACGTACAGTGATCCATGGTGAAGTCGCCACAGCCCGTGTGATCAATTGAAAGTTGCGCCTTCTGTAGGTTGCTATTTCTTTAATTCACATTTACTAATGACAAGACTATTGTAAGGTTTGTTTCAAAAAACCAGTAAACAAGTAAAACATTATATACAATCCAATAAAAAGTAATATATAACTAGAACGGTACTGTACTATAAAATAGCTAGAAACCAGCTTTCACCCAATTTTTTACCATTTCCGTAAATCAAATAATATTGTACATTTGTAACTTTACATAATAACACAATAATAAAATAGTACACTGCGTACAATTTTAAGATTCTTATTTGTATAGGAAAGTGAACGTGAGCAAATAGATATTAAACTTGAATTCAAAATATACAAAAATCAAACCAAGATGTAGTAGATCAAGATGCATGATTAAAAGTTACTCTCTCAAAAAAAATTCATTGGAACATATGAATAAGGATACAATAAATTTGGCAAGAATGAGTAAATATATTTAAAGGACCAGTAAAATACCTCTCGGACCCGCCCATGGTTAAAATATTTTTTACATAGTTTAAACCACATACTTCAATCGGACAAAATTAAATATTAATTATTATTTCTGAATATGACTTTCTTTTTAAAACCGAACGGTAGTGAGGGCGGCAAGAGATTTTACATCTGCAGGTTTAGGCAAAATGGTAGGCCCTAAACTTAAATATAAAACATAGAATTATGCTAAACAGATCATCTGAACGGCTTTTAAATAGATTTGAACCCTCACCCCGCCATCCATCATCCGCCACCTTATAACTTTCCCACGCCCAACGCTCTCCGCTTCCCTTTACCCTCCACCTATATCCCTCCCCCTCCTTCCCTGCCCGCTTTCCCTCCTCCACCGACCCCCCCCCCCATCACACCCCCCCTCGCGTACATTAACAATAACAAATGGCCCCGACAAAGTTAAAATATTTTATTTACCACAGTTTAAACCACATACTTCAATCGTACAAAATTAATAGAATGTAATCTATTTCCTGAATAGTTACTTCTTTTCAAAATCGAGGGTGGAGACATTTTACTTCTGCCGTACTGCAGGTTTAGGCAAAAAACTGGTTAGGCCAAACTTATTATTAAACATAGAATTATGTCCAAATCAGGATCATTCCTGAACGGTATAAATTTTTAAATTATAAAATATATTTTAAAGGTTACATTAACATAACAAATGGCCCGCCAAAGTTAAAATATTTTAATTTACACAGTTTAAAACACATACTTCAATCGTTACAAAATTAAATATAATGTAAAATTTCCTGAATCGTACTTCTTTCAAAGTACGAGGTCTGGTAGGACATTTTACTTTGCAGTATAAGCAGGTTCGGCAAAAAACTGGCTCGGCCTAAAACTTATAGTATACACATTTAGAATATGTCTAAACAGATCATCCTGAAAGGCTAAATATATTTAAGTTACATTCTAAAATAACACCATGTTCTCAGGAAATTTTTTGAAGAGCACCAAATTTTCAAAATTTTTAAAACCAAATACTTCAATCGTACAAAACCCCCCCCCCCCCCATTAAATATAATTTTAATCTATTCTCTGAATAGTATTCTTTTCAAAACCGAGGTAGGAGGAGAGATCTTACTTGTGCGGGTGTTTAGGGGCAAACTGGTTAGGTAACTTATATATAAACATAGAATTTGTCTACTTACACGAGACTCTGATGGGTTTAAAATATATCTAAAGTTAATAAATAAATAATGGACCCGAAATATTTTATTTTACACAGTTTAAACCACATACTTCAATCGTACAAAATTAAGGAGGAGGCCCCGATGTAAGTATATGAAATTGTCATTTGATAATTGGCCTTCACCCCAAAAACTCCTCTGCAAAGTTTAGCGCCGATATTTCATGCACGTTTGACCTTGTAGAAGAGTTAACAAAACGTGTGATTTGGTAAGCACCAGCGAGTACTGTTTGTAAAAATTTAATATTGGATCGACCAAAAAGGCGGCACATTCACTCATCACTGTCCCCAAACAAATATCCCTTATCCCTACGATTTCACAGAGTGAGATAAATGAGGAAGAAGGAAATAGGAGCTTTTCTTCTGATATCAAAACTTTGGCCACTTCCGGTAAACTGGACTTCTGGGGACGAGGCGATCGGGCCATGGACCTTTAAAATATAAAGTAATATATTTCCTAATAGTTCTTGATTTTCGGAACCGAGGTAGGGAGATTGACTTTCGCCAGGTTATGCAATATACCACTTATCTTGTATGATGTATCCACTTTTACTTCTATACCCTTTAAAAATACACATTGTGAACATTCAAGTTGTGTTTGTATGGAAATATCCAATGTTCTTCCCTCAATCTCACCACAAAATGCACAGTGTTGCTGACCACATCAAGCCGTCTTTTTACATTTACACTGCCCTCGTCACCTTTCGTACATCCACACTGATGATGTGCGACCGGCTTCCACCAATAGGTTGTAGAGTCATCCAGTTCATCGTCCACTGCGCATTGGCTGCTTCGCATTGCCCACCAAAGTCTGCTGGACTTGGAACTCTGGTGCCTTTATTATTGCTTGAAACGACCCCAAACAATGACCTTGGTGGGATGTTTTCAATTTCTCTACCTTCTGAGTAAACAGCCTCCGCCTTCCACTATAGTGCTAATTTCAGGAAACCCACGGTGACACATGATCACTACTAACCTCTCAATATGGGAAGAACATTTCGGACATCATCTGTTGGAGTCCTCTTTAGACCAGTAGGGCCTCAATTTTGGGGACTCATTTTATGTGAAATATCTTTGTTATTTTTAATGCCTTTTTATTGTGCATATATTGTGTACACTAATACTACACTATAAATGCCAACACTATCTAATGCTAAATAGCTTATAATAGTTGGAAAAAGGAAGTAATACTTACATTAACACACGGGGCATTGATGATTAATAACATAGGTTACCGACCACAAAAGCAAGTCCATGTCACTATTTTGAACAAAGATATTATAGTGTAAATTGGCCGGCCATTATTCGAAATCAACATGGCTGACACCCAAGATATCAAAAACGTATAATATTAGCTTTAGATTCTTTGACTCTTAAAACAACACAGGTTTATAGCACACCAAAAATCAATCAATATCATTATTTCAAATAAAGTTATAAAGAGATATGTCAATTTGGTGATCATATTGGAAAACAAATGGCGGACAACAAGATATTTAAAATATACTCGTAATATTGGAATTCCCTTTGATGAAAAAACATAGTATAGACCAAAAATTGGAAATCAAATTCGTATCGGTTGTTTTATTAAGGACGAATATAGAGAAATGTGAAAAATAAGAATGGCGGCCATTTTGAAAAATGACCGCCATGGTCGCCACAGGTCGAATCCAGCTGGGGTCCCGTTTTGAAATGTTGAGTTATGGTCCATATTAAGTGTGTGCTAAGTGTTACATTTCTATCACAAAGTGCACGATTTTTTGATAATCCTCTGGACTAATTCTTTTAAACCAGGGAATGCAAGGTACCTTAGAGCACATGCAGACAATAATCTGCTGGTCTCAAACAGAACAAATAATTCATATGGGGACAAGGCTTTTTGCAAATGCCGCACCAGCCCTTTGGAACAAATAATCAAGAATCATACGTACCTCACCCAACATTTGCACCTTTAAATCCAGACTAAAACACATTTATTTCCACAATGATGTACATGTAGTGTTTAAGATTGTAGTTTAAGGTATTTTTTGTTATCCAATTGTTTGTAATTAAGCTGTTTTTTATGGACTTGTTTATGTAACTGTAAAGCGCTTTGATCATGTCATGCTAAAGCGCTATATAAATGCTTATTATTATTATTATTATTATTATTATTATTACATTTTCCTTGCTCGGTACCCTCGTAAAAAGCATTTGGGACATTTATGGATATTTGGGATTGGGTCGGACGCCTCCATGGCACCTTGCTCTGGACGAAACCTAATTCGTCACGTTGTCATAATTTGAATGGAAAACCTGTGCAAATGTTTTGCACATACGGTTTATGTAATCCTGGAAATAAGACTCAGTCTCAACTTCCTAGACTCAAGTTACCCTCCCCAATTACCGCCACTTCTTTTATAGTTAATTGTCGAGTTTTACCCAATGGCCCAACAAACAGAATATACGAAGAAGTAAAAAATGCTGGGTAGATTCACTGAAACTTGTAATTACTAGAAATTTAACTTCAGAGGTAGCGAATCATGTGGCGAAAGTATTAAAATACGAAAAAGTACGAATCAAAATTGTCAACACAACCTGATCCGATACCAGGCTGGTGACGTAAGTCATGTAAGTAGTCTCATAATATTACGTCCGGTTTTTTTAATGATACCACAGGCGTGCTCAATTCGTGTTCGCTCATTCATACGCTCTAAATCACTGATCTCTATACAATGGATTGGCTACACAATAGTAATTGTATATTAGATGAATGAAGTAACCGGTCGACATCTTGGTCTACCGAACACAATTCCAGAGACACCTGTTTAGCAGAAGTTGTATCCCGGGTGCCTGTTTTAGACTTAGAGACATGACATCCCGTACGCACGCAACTTCAAATACAATGAGCTCACTGAATTGGTTTGATTCTGTAGTCTGTTATGTCGCAATTATCCACATTTCAATGGGAACAAATTTGTGTAAATGACCGGATGACCAATATGGCCGTCAATGCCTCAATTACGAAGCCCAGATTTCCAATGCACTGTATATAGAGATCAGTGCTCTAAATGCCCTACAGTTAATACTTGTTTTTCTGGCTGGTTTCAAGAGATTCTCAAGATAAGGAAGACATTTTTAAAATACTGTTTTAAAAAAGGTGCGCATATCAATCGAGAACCATTTCTTGACCTTTCATAATATTATCCGTTAGAAATTGACCCCACTAGACTTAAACGCAGCTCTCGATAATCTAAGATGAACGTTTGTTGTGCGGAACCATGATTACGTGTTATTACTATAAGAGGTTCCCGGTGGCACGGAAAAACGATATTGTAGGTGAAAAGGTACTTGGTTCAAGGTCATTCTGGGGTAAAATGATCCAAAACTCAGATTTTGTAGAGACTGTGGGAAAGCCCCAATCTTCTTCTCAGTCTCTATTTGGCGTCGCCACTGCAAATTAAAATATTTGTATACTTACTGGGATAGTGCTATCATAGCCTGGTCAGAAGAAAAAGGCTTTGCTAACGATAACCACAGTACGTGATGTTGTGATGTGAATTATAATATTAGATCATGGTTATCCACTTCGGTGGAATTTTGATTTTTCGTGACAAGTTTCACTCCAGTTTTGAAGAAGAGTGAGCGCGATAAATTCGACCTTAATAACACGACCGGAAGAATAGTCGATTCGCCAATCAACAAACCGAATTATTTTCCCCCTTTTGTTTGCTGGATTGCCTTGACATTCATAACCAGTCAAACAAGGAACGCCATCTTGCACTGGTTGGAGTAGCATTTTAACGTATTTGGACTCTGCATTTTGTAAGCATCGAAATGGCAACAAATGAGGTATCAATATTTGCAGAATAATGTTTTTGAATGCTCGTCATGAGAAAACCCATTTACCCCCGCAGAGAAATAGTCCTGTCCCATATTTGGTGACCTGAGGGGTCACCGTCGTCATGCTTTGTTCACTTGCGTCTTGACGACCGCAGTCAGAAATCCAATCGCGTGGCTTGTTTCTTACCTTTTTGTATTCATCCATTCAGGGCGGGCCTTTATCCTTTTGTCAGCAGGTTATTTTATTCTGGTATCACTCCATGTCAGACTGCGTCAAAGAAGGATCAAGTT